>ML785142.1:157807-203605 GCA_009831015.1 Picea engelmannii
GGTGTATTGTGGTGTATTGGTGTAACTCTTATACTATTGTTCATTGCTCATTGGATATAATTGAATGGTTTAAGTATAAGTTGAAAAAGGTTTTTAAATTGTACTTGATACTGATTCACCCCCCTCTCAGTATCAACAATTAGAACAAAGGTAAAAGTTAAACTTTATTATGCACAAAAGTTGGAAGATCTCTAAAAATACAACTTGTTCTAATGTCAAACATTGCAACCAAAATATTTAGTCATAAAGGTGTTGAAGATTAACATTGAATATGTTTATGAAAAATACATAGTTAACCATTGGCTCAATTTTAGAGAATGGATGCTGATAATCCTAAAACTTTGAAAGTTAATGAAAAAGTTTAAAATTACAAGTTAGAAACAATTCATATGCTCAAATCTCCCATTTCACTGTATGAATTTATAACTTGATTTGTTTCAACTTGAATCCAAATTGATTTTAGTCACAAATTTTTAAGTCTAATATTGAACATAGACATCCAACATTACTTAACTTTAAAACTCAACATAGACATCCAACACATGGGAATCCTACATGAAGCTTGGGAAGAATAAATCTATAAGATAAGTGAGTCTTAACATTAACTAAATCACAGGTGGTAACAAAATTCGAGTTTGTACACATTGGAGGACTACTAAATCAGGGTAACCACAATTAATGTATTAATAGGATCTACATATTTCTAATCAATTTAAGGTCCACTGAGACAAGTATAGCCTAGGATATTCTACTTGGCAAGATGTAGAGACCTTACGACGAGATCATCCCTCACTTTTTTGAGTTTGTAAAATGGAAAAGAAGCATAGATTAGGGTCCAATTTAAATGCAGAGCATAGCTCATTTGAATTCTACATCTAATTTTCATAAGAAAACATTAATATCATTTAAAGCCAGATCAGGGTGTCTAAAACAAATCCCGAAACATAATCTTCTTATAAATGATAAAGAAAGAAAACTATATGTGACACAAGATAATAACAGATTACATAAGAAAGGTACTTCACCACATGATCATGACACAGGAATCTGGGAACAAAGTCTTTGTATTTATCCAAGAAAATCACTAAAAACCTATGAGCATTTTTTACATTTTTTGGTCATGCCAAGTCCCAACCCCATTTTTTTCAAAGTCATAGGCTTTATAGCCTTTACATAACAATTTAAGATCCTATAAAAATGGAGCTGAAATACTTAAAATAGAATAAAATCAAAACTAGTATGATATATCAAATCTAGTCTTGATTTAAGGGTCAACCCTTATCAACTAGATCTTCAACAATATTCAACAACATTCGACGCTCTCTCATATCTTCAATAACTTTCCAACTGATGACAAGGCATTTTGAAATCTTGTTTTGACAAATAAGCAGTTTTTTTACCAAAAAATGAAAATCCACTTAACCTTCTTGCCTTAGCATCTGCCTCAAAAAATGGAAATGGATGATGATCTGTATCCTTTTAATATTTATCTTTCATTTGGAACCCCTTCTAGATGATCTGGAAACAAAAATATTCGATCTAAGCAAAAATATAAGCATTCTACCAGTTTCTATGTTTTCAGTGGCTTACAAGTATAAAACAGAGTAGGATTAGCTACCGAAAGCAGAGCTTTCGATAGCTAAGAATGCTTTGAGGAAAACGAATATGCTGCCAAAAATCCTTATTTTTCCACAACCTTTCAAAACTGCAAAAATGGATTTTCTTCGATCTACCTACTCTTTAGGATCCTTATTTAGGTTCTTAGCAACTTCTGTTAGAGATTTTAAATCAAGATGTGCTCTTGGATTAGGATTTTTAAGCCTTATTTTGATCCTTAAACCTCTAACCATTTTAAGCAACTTACGATTCTCCTTGAGCAATTTCTTATTCCTCTTATGTTCCTTTACATGCATTTTAGCTAACCTTTCAAAAAAATCTCTTACCTCATCTGATGTGTTTATCTTTTCTTGTTGATGCTTCAGGAATCTCCAGGTCTGGAACCTCTGGTGAAAAAGGTGCTTCTTCAAAAGCAGCTTGTTCATGAACCTCTCCTTCTACTGACTCTAAATCCTCCTCTGAATCTCTATAAGGAAGATTCAAGATATTTTTGTTAGGGGCACTAGCTTTCCCTTCTATAGCTTGACTGAAATCAAGCTTATTTTTAGCTCTCTTAGACTTAGAAGAAGAAATTGGCTCCTTTATTTGTATTGGGGAGATAGCTCTTCTTTTCCTTTTATTGCTCATGGGTGTAGAATATTTCTTGGATGAGAGCTTCTTCTTGTCCTTGGGCTGGGGTTGTGGTTGAAATTCTCCCCAGAAAAGAAGATGCTCCCAAGTCTTATTACTCCTCTGCAATTCTTCTAGCACTATAAGCTTGATGAGGCTGTGATGGGGAGCCTACCCTGCACCTTACTAGGTTTGGCCTGGACCTAGTGTGTCATTTTTGTCAAGCTTCTATGAAGGTAGAAGGACAGATTCAAAGGGCATCTACCTGTAAAATGGTTCATAAGCTTTAAATGGTAGAAAATTAATATACCATATCTGCCTTAACATGTGATGTATACCTGAATTGATTTAAGAAAATGTTGCCACTTTTCTTCCAAGAAGGATCTAGGTATATCTTTCTTCCAAGTGATACATTTGTGTTTAGGCTTGAGATAAGACCTGAATTCAATGTCTTTAGTAGTGGTTGATTTGAACCATCTTTCATCAATCCTAAGCATCTCTGTTGTTGCTGCAACAATGGCTTCATTAACTTGTACCTCAATTGTTCCAACTCTGGCCTTGGCTCCATCAAAGGTCAATGCAAATTCCTAAGCCACACCTTGATGAAATCCTTTCACAAAACCTGTAACAGCCAGCATCTATGAACATCTGGAAAATCTCAGGGTGAGATTCCATATATGTTATGTCATTGATCTCCTTTCGGAGCAGAGCTTGTCCCTTCTTCATATGAAAAAACAGTTGTCAATACCTGCAATACAATAAAATCGGTCTTGGTGAGACACAGTGGTGCTGATAGGGGACGAATTGAAGTTCAGACATTGGAAAAATGTGTGATATGGGGGAAAATATTTGAACGAAAACCCTTGATAAAGAATGAAACTCAAATCACAGTGATGATTGTATCATTCGACCAGGACAGAAAACCACATGATAGATCAGGTAAAGACGAATGATGTGGGCTTATGATGATCTTAGTTGGAAGCAGAGAATTCAGATCTTACTAGATTATTAAAAATCTCACCGAATAATCATAATCGAATGTACATCACTTGCCAGATTGTGTCATTATCCAATTTCAATCAATTTCGGCAGCACTTGAGATGATGATGGTGTGTGTACTACCGACAGTTCAGGAGTTCAATGGGACAGGCCGACTGTTGAAAAAATTCTTCTCTTTTGACAGCTTAGAGAGCCTTTCACATGTCGTTTTAGCTATTGAAAGTGACATCTTTCAACAGATTAGAATTCTTTTAACAATGACCCTTAGCTGTCGAAAGTGAAATTTGGTAGTTTTTCTAAATAAAAGTACAGACTCATCACTTCTTGAAAATACAAGAAAAAAACTCATCCTAAAGAAACTTAACTCAAGAATAACAAAAATCTTTCATCTAATGATCCATCCTATCACCTAATGAGCATAACTTGGGAAAAGTTATTCCAAGAGACAACAAGACCAGTAAGCTAAGAACTCCATCATGAGACCCACCAATCATATATGAATCATCAGGTCTCCTATCATTATATGACACTAACATAGGCTCCAATTGGGGATAGCAGCTCATGAGGAGGTGGCAATAATCCCAGCTCTCCGGATTCATAAACCAGTGCCTTATTCATTAGGCTGATCCCACAACCTATATCTTGATCTGTCCTGCACCTTGATGACTGGAAATTAGTTGATTATCTATTATGACCTTGACTGAGTCTTTGAAGTAAAACATAAAATTAAATAAACCACATACTTTCCCAGCAAGCTTATTTGCATATGGTAAATCTGATAAAAACATTGATCTGATGATCTTATTTATATACATACACCCTATTCTAATCCAGAGAATGCTTGATCCTAATCAATATGAGACATTCAGTATAACTAGTCAAAAATCGGATCTGAAACCTAGGCTCTTTCACTGATTTCCCCCAAACTCAGATGTATATCTGGTAATTATATGTGATACATATTTATATCTTGATCTCCCTTACATGAAAATTGATCAATCTGAAAAACCACTAAACTGTTGAAAATGTGTTGTGGACCTTCCACAAAAAATTTCTCCATATACATACCTATAGGATCCAAATAGACCTGAGTTGTTTCTTGGCATTTGCAATGAGTCCATGTCATCTCCTTACCTTGTGTTGTTCGTGAGGTCTTCTAGTATTCAAACATTTCAAGATGCATTTGCATTTAATTTGATGGATTTTGCAATGATATTTCTGTTGAACCAGACATTGGGGAAGACTGTCTGATCATATCCATATAATAACAATTTTTTAATTCATTAGGAGTAAGTGAAACCAGACTTTGAAAACACACATTATCCAGAATATCAGCTATTGGGTCATAAAATTATTTAGATAATGGTGGCATTGTCTCTACTGGTACTTCATGGGTCACATTGTGAATTTCAACTAGAATTTAACCAAGATTCCCTCTCAAAATTTGAAATGAATTAAATCATAGAGGAAGTGAATCAAAATGGATCAGCTCATCACTTGTTTTAGGCTTCGGGATTTCATCTGGGGTTTGACCTTGAAAAAGGATCAAGGGTTGCACCTCTGGGTCATCTTCTGTATCTCCCCTGTTCTCCTCAACTGATGCATTAGAACATTCCTCTTCCTTTCTATGTACAATTAGCTTGTAATGTTTTCTAAGGAGTGAGGCAAAACATAAAGGCATGCAGTTTTCGCTTTCTTGAATTTTTTTTGCATTGTGATCATAATTGTCATCGTACCAATCAAGCTTGGGTGAATCATCCATGGATGAAATGCAATTGAACATGCATATCATAACAGGAGAATCCTCCAACATTTTCTGATTTTGAACTTCATCTTTGACTATGTCGTGGATTGAGTATATGAAGTGATCGTTGGGTGAATAAAAATGCTTAAGTTGGGCTGCAAGGTGTTTGGGGACATTGATCCTTTCCCTTTCTGGCATTAATGGGGCATAGGGTCCTTGAACATCAATTTCCTCTCTACTACTAATTTCCTGCATCATCTCTTTTATAGTGTTGGCCAGGGCGTTTAGCTTCACTTCTGGAGGTGTCTTCCGCTTCTTTTATGTTCTGGCCTTTTCCACTGCTCTTAGCTTGGACCTTTTGTGTAACAAGTTAGCTTCTACGTCAACTTCAAAATTTTTCATTTCCTCAAGGGTTGTGTTGTCTCTTTCTCTTAACTGGAATGTCATTTCTGGATCAAAGGCATCTGGGTAATGCAATTGAGATAAACCAGGAGGTGGCCTTACATCCACTGGTATTGAATGATACACCTTATTGAACCTTACTAAAAACTGTTGTACTATTTCTCCTAGCCTTCTTTTCAAGTGGTCATACTCTTCTAGGATGAGAAAAACATTTCTCATGATCACCCATCGATCTAAGAAAATCTTTACAAACTAATGAAAATTTCTAATGCTTGCAGCCGGAAGGTTTTTAAACCAATTTTTAACTTTACCTTGCAAAGACAAGGAAAACATCCTGATATAGACATCATCGTCTTCAACCTCATAAAGGTCAAGGAAATCTTCAAACCTATGGATGTGTTTTTGAGCAGTAATATTGACATTCTCTCCATCAAACCTGGGCAAATTATTGGTGTAATTTGTTGGGAAGTCATGGAGAAAAGGAGGGAAATCTAGGGGCTTGTATCTGTCTGGGATCTTTACAGCTATAGGAGGTAAAGAAAAAGGCTGATGGTTAACTGGAATTTCAACCATGGGAGGAGATGAATTATAAGATTTGTGTCTTACTGGGCTATCTACATATATGGGAGTGTACACCAGAGCTATAGGTAAAGGCTGAATCCTTTGAGGTTCTTCAGCTTGAACATGATCATTATGAGCTTCAACAATTAATTCTTGACCAGGATTATAATAGGAGAGAATACAATTACAGATAAAGCCAACGATATCTTGTATACAATTTGAGTTCGAATACCTGATCTTTCCAGGTTTCCTTGCCATGTTTTAGGTCCTTCCTCCAGTGGAATCTTCGAATTGGAACTCATCTGGTGATTGGAGTCTCTCGATAAATTATCTTAGCCTTCTTGTGTCTGCTCAATTCCCGCCATCAGTGATCATATTTGGAAATTTGAAGTGTACTACTGGGGAAACTTCCCCAGTATGGTCGTCATTCTGTTAGCACTCTGTAATTTTCCCAAGGCTGAGGAGGCAGTCACAGAGGTAACATCAAAACCACTTTGAGTCTTGGATCTATCCCTCTGAGACTCAAAGAGGGATCTCTCTATACGATATAACTTTGTTTATGTATGGATCTTAGGCTAGCTATGCAGAACATGGGTTTATTTATGGATTTTTGAATTGGCTTGGTTGAGACACAAAAAGAGGGCCATTGGGAAAAATGGAGTCAACGATTAAGGACGTTTTAATGAATAAATAATAGAAACATATGTAACCAGGCAAGGAAGTCACATCAGTGGATTCTTTGAGTTTGTAAAATGGAAAAGAAGCATAGATTAGGGTCCCATTTAAATGCAGAGCAGAGCTCATCTGAATTCTACATCTAATTTTTCAGAAGAAAACATTAATATCATTTAAAGCCAGATCAGGGTGTCTAATACAAATAATGAAACATAATCGTCTTATAAATGATAAAGAAAGAAAACAATATGTGAGACAAGATAATAACAGATTACATACGAAAGGTACTTCACCACATGATCATGACACAAGAATCTGGGAACAAAGTCTTTGTATTTATCCAAGAAAATCACTAAAAACCTATGAGCATTTTTTACATTTTTTGGTCATCCCAAGTCCCAACCCCCCTTTTTTTCAAATTCATAGGATTTATAGCCTTTACATAACAGTTCAAGATCCTATAAAAATGGATCTAAAATACTTAAAATAGAATAAAATCAAAACTAGTATGATATATCAAATCTAGTCTTGATTTAAGGGTCAACCCTTATCAACTAGATATTCAACAACATTCAACACTATCTGATATCTTCAATAACTTTCCAAGTGATGAAAAGGCATTTCAAAATCCTGTTTTGACAAATAAGCAGTTTTTTGACCAAAAATTGAAAAGCCACTTAACCTTCTTGCCTTAGCATCTGCCTCAAAAACTAGAAATGGATGATGATATTTATCCTTTTAATATTTATCTTTCATTTGGAACTCCTTCCAAATGATCTGGAAACAAAAATATTCAATCTGAGCAAAAAGATGAGCATTCTGCCAGTTTATGCGTTTTCAGTGGCTTACAGGTATAAAACAGAGTAGGATTAGTTGTCGAAATCAGAGTTTTTGGTAGCTAACAACGCTTTTAGGAAAATGAATAAGCTGTTGAAAATCCTGATTTTTCCACAACCTTTCAAAACTGTAAAAATGGATTTTCTTCAATCTACCTACTCTTTAGGATCCTTATTTAGGTTCTCAACAACTTATGCTAGAGCTTTTAAATCAATATGTGCTCTTGGCTTAGGATTTTTAAGCCTTAGTTTGATCCTTAAACCTCTAACCATTTTAAGCAACTTACGATTCTCCTTGAGAAATGTCTTATTCCTCTTCGGTTCCTTTACATGAATTTTAGCTAACCTTTCAAAACAATCTCTTACCTCATCTGATGTGTTTCTTATAGTCTGGTTTTGGGATTTAATGACCCTCTCAAGAAACTTCATCTCTGATATTTCTTTTTTAAGCTTTTCAATCTTTGATGTTGACTTCTTTGCTTTGCTTGTTGATGCTTCAAGAATCTCCAGGTCTGGAACCTCTGGTGAAAAAGGTGCTTCTTCAAAAGTATCTTGTTTAGGAACCTCTCCTTCTACTGACCCTAAATCCTCCTCTGAATTTGTATAAGGAAGATTCGGGACATTTTTGTCAGGGGCACTACCTTGCCCTTTTGTAGCTTGACTGAAATCAAGCTTCTTTTTAGCTCTCTTAGACTTAGAAGAAGAAAATGGATCCTTTATTTGTATTGGGGAGATATCTCTTCTTTTCCTTTTACTGCTCATGGGTGTAGAATATTTATTGGATGAGATCTTCTTCTTGTCCTTGGCCTGGGGTTGTGGTTGAAATTCTCCCCAGAAAAGAATATGCTCCCAAGTCTTATTACTCCTCTTCAATTCTTCAAGCATTATAAGCTTGATGAGGCTGTGATGGGAGAGCCTACCCTACACCTTGCTAGGTTTTTCCTGGACCTGGTGTGTCATTTTTGTCAAGCTTCTATGAAGGTAGAAGGGAAGATTCAAACAGAATCTACCTGCAAAATGGTTCATAAGCCTTAAATGGTAGAACATTACTCTACCATATTTGCCTTCACATGTGATGTATACCTGAATTTCTTTAAGCAAATGTTGCCACTTTTCTTCCAAGAAGGATCTAGGGATATCTTTCTTCTAAGTGATACATTTTTGTTCAGGCTTGAGATAAGACCCGAATTCAATGTCTTTAGTAGTGGTTGATTTGAACCATCTTTCATCAGTCCTAGGAATCTTTGTTATTGCTGCAACAATGGCTTCATTAACCTGTACCTCAATTGTTCCAACTCTGGCTTTGGCTTCATCAAAGGTCAATGCAAATGCCTCAGCCACACCTTAATGAAATCCTTGGAGTTTTTCACAAAACTTGTAGCGTCCAACATCTCTGAACATTTAGCAAATATCAGGGTGAGATTCCAGATATGTTATGTCATTGAGCTCCTTCCCGAGCTGAGATCCTCCCTTCTTCATCTACAAAACCAGTTGTCAATACCTGCAATACAATAAAATCGGGCTTGGGGAGACATAGTGGCACTGATAGGGAACGAATTGAAGTTCGGGTAGAGGAAAAATGCGTGATATGGGGGAAAAGATTTGAACGAAAACCATTGATAAAGAATGAAAATCAAATCACAGTGATGATTGTATCATTCGACCAGGACGAAAAAACACATGATAGATCAGGTAAAGACGAATGATGTGGGCTTATGATGATCTCAGTTGGCAACAGAGAATTCAGATCTTACTAGATTAGGGTTTAAAAATCTCACTGAATAATCATAATCAGACATACATCACTTGTCAGATCGTGTCATTATCCAATTTCAGTCAATTT
This sequence comes from Picea engelmannii, assembly GCA_009831015.1. NCBI lineage: Eukaryota > Viridiplantae > Streptophyta > Pinopsida > Pinales > Pinaceae > Picea > Picea engelmannii. The sequence goes on from ML785142.1 coordinate 167,094, forward strand.
TGGTAGCACTTGAGATGATGATGGCATGTGCACTACCGACGGTTCAAGAGTCCAATGGGACAGGCCAACCGTTGAAAAAAAATTGTGCTTTCGGTAACTTAGAGAGCCTTTCACATGTCATTTTAGTTACCGAAAGTGACATCTTTTGACAGCTTAGAATGCTTTGAACAATGACCCTTAGCTGTCGAAAGTGAAATTTGGGAGTTTTTCTAAATAAAAGTACAGATTCATCACTTCTTGAAAAGACAAGTCAAAAACTCATCCTAAAGACACTTAACTCAAGAATAACAAAAATATTTCATCTAATGATCCATCCTATCACCTAATGACCATAACTTGGGAAAATTTATTCCAAGAGACAACAAGAACAACAAGCCAGGAACTCCATCATGAAGCCCACCAATCATAACTGAATCATCAGGTCTCCTATCATTATAGGACACTAACACACTCTATCTCATCCCAAATGGCTTTGATGAAAGTATATTTCCTAATTTATTAAAAGAGAGATTCTCAAAGATAGTGTGGGACATCTTAGAGACCAACTATCATGGCATCACAAGGTAAAGCTAGTGAAGTTGCATATAGTACGAATGAATTTTTAAAATATGAAGATAAAAGAGTTAGATTCGGTAGACAAGTACATGACCTAACTCATAAACAAAGTAAATCAATTCATGATGAACGATGAAGAGCTTGCAAATCATAGAGTCCTAGAGAAGGTTCTTATGATTTTTCCTAAGAAATTCGATGCAATGGTTATATCCATTGAAGAGTCTAAGGATTTGACACAACTATCAGTGGATAATCTACTAGGATCCTTTCTATCCCATGAATCCAAGATGAACATGTTTCATGATTACTTGCAAAATGCATTTAGATCTCAAGTTTAGATCTTATGAGGTAGAGGAGGATCAAAGTCAAGAGGTAATGATAGAAGAAATAGATTGAAATTCCAAAGATATAGTTCAAAAAAAGAAAGGATATTGAATCAATATTCTCATATCTTTAGGAGGAGAAACAACAAAATCTCAAAGCCAAATAAGAGGTATGAAAAATACTAAATTGAATGTTTTTATTGTCACAAGATAGGTCATTATGAACATGAATGTAGTAAGAGTAAGGTTGAATTTAGTAGACATGATACAAAATATTATAACACCTCCAAGAACTATGAAGACTCATTATCCCTTACTTGTAATTCTTCTCAAGAGACATCTAATGATATTTGGTTGTTAGATAGTGGATGTAGAAATCATATGATAGGATACAAAAGATTAATTGGAAATATAGTTGATTCAGTAAGTAATGAAGTCAAGTTGAGTTTAGAGAATATTCTAAAACTCATGGGAAAAGGAATGGTCAACATATCGACCAAACAAGGTCAGAAAAAGCACATACCAGATGTGTATTATGCCCTCGGCTTGAAACATAATCTTATTGGTGTTGGCCAACTTATTCAAAAAGGGTATCATGTAATCTTTAAGGGAAATCATTGTTTCATATATTTCTAGGGTGATGATGACAAAGAATAGAATGTATCATCTTTCCATGAATTATGATAGACAGGATGTCTCACTAGCCCCAAAGGAAACATGTTCGGATTATTTTTGGTTGTGGCATTTCAAATTTGGTCATCTACATTTTGGTTGTATAAAACCATTGAAACATAAAAAAATGGTTCAAGGTTTGTATGCCATTGAATATCCAGTTAGTTCATGTGAGAGTTTCATTCTGGAAAAGAAACATAGGGATTGTTTTCCTAAAGGGGTGTTGTATATAAAAAAGGAACCAATGGAGTTGGTTCGTGTAGATCTGTGTGGTTGAATGCAAACCCAATCACTAGGAGGAAGATAATACTTCCTAACCTTCATAGATTATTACAGTAGAAATAATTAGGTTTACTTTCTTTCAAAGAAATAAGAAACTTTTGACAAGTTCAGAGAATTCAAGGCAATGGTGAACAAGCAAAGTGGTCATCAGATTAGAGTGTTAAGATTAGACAGAGGAGGTTAATATGATTCAAACATTTTTCATGATTTTTGAAGGTATCATGGGATCAAAATACAATCTACAACAAGGTATACATGTCATCAAAATAGTGTAGCTGAAAGGAAAAATATAACCATTACAAATATGGCTAGAAGCATACTGAAAGAAAAACAATTGTCAAATGATTTTTTGGGAGAAGAAGTATCTTTCTTTATTTATGTTTTGAATATATATCCTACTAAAGGTGTGAAGAAAAATGTTCCACAAGAAGAATGGATAGGTATGAGTTCCATTGTAGCACACTTCAATGTATTTGGTTGTGTGGCATATGCTCGTGTGCCTAAAGAGTTGAGGAGGAAGTTATATGGCAAAAGTGAAAAATTCATCTTTATTGGGTACTATGATCAATCCAAGGAATATGAATTGTATAATTCAATGACAAAGAAGGTGATAATTAGTAGGGATGTTGAATTCAAAGAAGATGAAGTATGGGATGGAAGGATAGACAATATTGTATCTATTGGAGCAGTGATACCTCAAGTAGTAGATAACTCAGAGTAGATTGCACAAGGTGTATAACAAGCTTAACAAAATCAATCACCAATCAGAGATACTCCAACAAAGACTCTAAGAAATTGTGCTCAAGGTGAATAATCTGTACTAGTATCCCAATATACTCCTTCTCAATCAAGTAGTGTATCCAATTCTACAATTTCCTCCCTAAGGTCTAGAAAGACTAGAAGTTTAAGAGAAATATATGAAGATCTAGATGTCCATTCAAATTTTTCATTGTTTTCTTGTCAACCCACATGTTTTGGAAAAACAATTAAAGAATACAATTGGGTCCAAGCAATTGACGAAGAAATTGATTCCATAGAAAAGAACGATACACATGATCTAGTAGAATTACCAAAAGATAAAAATTGCATTGGTGTAAAATGGGTTTACAAAATCAATTTTAATGAGAAAGGAGAAGATGAAAAGTAAAAATTCATATTGGTAACAATATTTTTTTCACAACATCCTGGAATAGATTAGGGTGAGACGTTTGCACCAGTTGCAAGATTATATATAGTTATATTTGTCTTAGCCATAACAACTCAAACTAGGTGGAAAGTTTATAAATTTTATGTCAAGTAAAAATTCTTTAATGGTATTTTAGAATAAAAAGTATTTCTGGAGCAGCCACCAAGATATGTGATAAAAGGTCATGGAGATAAATTCTACATATTGAAGAGATATCTCTATGGGCTTAAGCATGCTCCCAAAGATTGGTATAGAAGGATTGATTCATATTTGATCAATGATGGATTCAAAAGAAGCAACATTGATCCCACATTGTAAACAAAGGTGAGTAAGCAAGGTCAAATCTTTATTGTTTTCTTATATTTTGATGATATGATCTTCACACGAAATCTATCAATAGATAATTTTAATGCAACCATGAAACATGAATTTGAAATGACTGATTTGGGGTTAATGAGATATGTTGGTGTAAAAATAGAGACCAGGGTCCTCGGAGGTTACCAACAAAAGATACCATTGTAGTCTAGGAGCATTGGCATATTCAACCTTTTTCAAGGGAAGGTCTTACCTGAAGTGTAGCTGAGACATATGAGGTGAAGTGAGTCAAGGAGAATGCATAATTGGTTTTGACAATGCCATGTTTAGATTCATACATGAATATGCAAAGAAATTTGTAGATAGTGAATCGACGCTAGATACACATGAAATAAGTAATTGTGCAACATAGAAACCAAATATTCATACGTTGTATAAGAAAATCTTAGGACTGAGCCAATCCATTCTATTATCAACATCTCAAAAATATCATACAGAGAGTACATCTTTCATACAATAGATTATGTAGCAGAATATATTCCCAGATACCCATTATAGAGTCTACCTTACTGTGAAAGAATAATATCATCCACATAACCCATTACAATAATATCATGACAATAATAAATTGATCTCGATCCAAACGACAAAAAAACCTAAATATCTCTCATGCATGCTCATTCATTAAATCTGAAATGATTTCATTCAAACCAACCAACTAATCAACCAACCAACCTCCATAACCTTTTTCCTTGTTAGTATGCCTCTCGCTTTATCCCTTTCTATTGACTGCTTCTTGGACTTCTTGTTCTGCTACTTTAATGACCTTTTCTCACTAGCATCCAGTGATTATGTCTATTTTCTAACTTCTTGTCTAGATGGCGCATGGTGCTTTTTGTTGTCTCCATTATTGTTACACTTTTACTTAAGTTTTAACTCTTCTAAGTATTTTTTTGCTACTATCCCTTCTCTAGATAGTCATGCAACACTTTCCTCAAAACTTTGGCATTTCCACAAAAATAGACAGTTATCGAAAATAGAGGACCCAACAGGCTCGACCAAAACTATTGACTCATCCCAAGTCAACCTTCCACTTCCTTCCCATGGAAATATGGAAACGAAGGGCCCAACTCTAATACAATTGTGAGGGTCTCCTTGTGGAATTTATCGTAGTGCTCCACATGATCCTACCATTTTCTTGCTAAAATCAAGGCTCCTGTGACAAAATTCTGCACGACCATTATATTGGGATCCTCAGGCTCAATGGCCACTAGTGTAGCCCATTCAAAGTCTGCAATGGAATCAAGTTGTTGCATCTATACATACTCATCTTGCACCGCAGGGAAAAAGTATTTTATTTCATTCTTGGCTTCCCGAGTAGACTCATACATAGCATCGAGTGTTTCATCCTCAAATTGGATATCTGCAAAAAAAAATTCTCAACCAGGTCAGTGATGGATTGGTCTTATGTATTCATATTGTTGAGTTGTGTATGCAAGTCTTCAACTGGATTAATTCATCGTTCCCACAAGACGACCCAGTCATTAACTATGCCAAAGAGTTGGCGACATTCATCGGCATAGGAGTGAAGAGAGGACCTGATAAAAATTCCCTCTGCAACTACCCTAGTGACCTTCTACATCATCTCTTAGGGATGATCCTTTTCTTTCAACTCGATTGCAACCATATATTGTTGAATTTTGTCTGTCTTCGCAGCTAGTTGTGACTAGGAATCAACAATGAACTCAAGTCATTGTGGAGGCATAATTGCATGACATACTAAGGGATATCAGGTGCAACCTATCTGTAAGTAAGACAAAATTGGAGAAACTTGTCAAAAATGGACGCCATATTGGACTCAACATGTGTTTGCAACCCGTGCTCATGATCCATGGATGAAGTGGCGACAATGACGTCTTGGTGCAGCTGTTGCGATTGTTGTGTAAGATATTTGTTTTTTTTGTTCTACAGTGAGAAGTCTCTTCTCAAGTTGATATGTGGATGCTCACATAAGATTCATGGGATGATATGTAGCCCACGCCACAATCTCAACACTGGTGAGAGATATATCCAATGAAAACCATGAAGCTAGTCGTTGGCCACTAGCAATAGATTACTTATCCGTACTAGGGGTGCTAGCACCGCCACTACTAGACGAAGTAGTGTGAAGGATGTAGGTAAGCCTATCCTGGAGCTCTGGAGGAAGTGTTCCAATGACATCGATGCGCTCGAGGAAAAATTCCAAGATTGTGTGGCATTGTTGTGGATTCTGCAACAACAAATCAATACGTTCCTTGACCAAACTTGTGTTATTTGCAGAATGGGTGTCCTCTTGGGTGTCCATCATGTCAATGTGAGGATATGGACCCATCTTCTCGAACACCTATGGTACCTTAGTTGGTTCAGGATTGGGATTATTCTCAGGTGGGGTGGAAAAATGGGACATGGACATATGAATTGTTGGGGAAGGTGGATAGAATGGGGACTGTGGTTCCTGTAGTCATCATGAAAGGGATAATAAAAATGTTTTCAGTAGTGTCAATATGAGTGTGCTGAGAGGGTGATGGAGTGGAGAATGGGGCATCCAAAGCTGAAATAGGCAGTTGATGGGTGACCTCATGTATGATGGGAAAGGGTTGGGTCTTTACTAGTGGCTCATCAATAATAGTGATGATGGGAACATAAGAGGGAATGGGGGTGGCGATTCTAGCTGGTGGAATAAGGGAAGAGATGGGAGTATCATCGGTGGAAATAGTGTCATTGGTGGAGATGGACGGATAACTAGAGTGTATTTTCTTATGGAGAAAATCAATAGAAAAGGCTTCACATAAATCCTTACCATAAATAGTGGCATTATATACAATGGACGTGAATGGGAGTGGAAATGAATAGGGTAGTGTCTCCTCTTCTCCTTATTCCTTGTCATCCTCTTAAACTAGCATCATCCACTCTCTCTTCTAGGTGTTTATTCTTGGACCTTGGCCCTTGGTCTGTACAAGAACCAGTCGTTGTGATATCGCAAGCATTTCATATGAGACACATGATCTCTGATGCGCTTTGGTGAGCCTAGGCCATGTGATGACCTCCTTATCCACAATTGCCTCATCTAGATAAAAATGAAAAGGAGGGGTGTGAAAAATTCACAAAGTTTCACCTAAATACCTCACAAAATTAAAGTCTTGATTCATGTCAAATAAATATTGTGGGTGTGTTAGTTGATAGCTGAAATAAGGTCATTGTGCCACTGCAAAAAGGAAGTTTCAAGGTATTTTGAGTGACCTATAGTAGTGTGATTATTCCAGGGATTGAAGAGATTTATGAGATGACTATAGGGAGTGTGGGAGAGGATTCAACCCTTATGCAGCTTCCACTTCCACATAGAGAACATGACCAATAAGTAGTCATAGATGAAGTATGTGGCCTAGTCATGCACATCGACATAGGCCTGAAACATTTATGTGATTAGGTACTTAAACCAATTCAATGGTGCTCCATTTTTTCTAAAATAAACCATTTCTATGGTGTCGAGTGTTCACTCACCTCGTGAGTATTTCTTCATGACCTTTCTTGCAATTAAATAGTAGGCAAAACAGACCTTCTCACAGTTTATTTGGTCAATGAGTGCTCCATGACCTCCTCGCCTCGTGCCATATTTTTCATAGAGACTAATTTATCCCTTCTTACAACGATTCTTCCCTGAACCCTGGAAGCCTTGCATCATGTCCTTACCTTCCATTGATATACTCATCTTGTGAATGTGTTCCACATGAATAGGGTAGGCGTGGTCCAACAACAAAACATTATTGTGAACCCCGATAATCATAAAATTTATGCACTGGATGACTTCTCCAGTAGTACCAAACATCGGTAGGTCATGCAAATTCAACAAAGTAGTGTCCCAAAGTTGTATGAAGGACGGTTTCAATTCCCACTAAAATTCACCAGTCAGTAGGGATGAGAAATAAATGAATGTATGGATAGCCATCTAAGGGTATTATGATGCATCTGCGAGTTCAATGTTGAGAAATCGTTTTTGTGCGACCTTCCCATGGAGATCACCCAGAACTTCAACACATGGATCGATAAATTCCTCTGTAACAATTTTTTTTGGAAGGAATCCCCTATAGAAAATGAAAACCATTTTGGAATACCTACATTGGTAAACAAGTAAAACAGGTAAATAGACACACAGTTTCAGGCTCATAGAGTGCTCGAGGGGATCCAAAACTGGGTATACAAAGAAATTTATTAAAACATGTAACATACCCATCCTTAGACCGTTGGGTTATGCCACACAGAAAATCTTGCAGAACTGTATACCAAAATAAAACATACAAATATTCCACAAATACATAGATTTATGCATAAATAACAATGAAAATATATATGCAGCATACACAAGATAAACGCATAAAAATAAACACATGTATAATTACGCAGCATATAAATTAGCACACAATTGTTACTTATCCTTGATATAATACCACCAACTGTGTGAATACCTTCCACAATCCTCCCAGCCTTAGACCACGCTGCTCAGAACTCTCATTGGTGGGTCATCTCCGAGATGGAACTAAACTCCACCTGAGTAAAGGGATTCCTAGCTAGGTTGATGTATCTCAAACAGTAGGAACAACTCCATTAGGTGCCTACTCAAGCTAACAACTCATAGTCTCTCATTCCCCACATGCATGTCGCACCCCAAGAAGTGTTCCCTTTCTATGCTCAACATTCCTTCGGCTACCCCACTTCCCTTCCAGGGCTTCAACAACAAGCCATAAAGGAAGTCTGAGAGAAACTTAGCTGCAATTAGGCTCCCTCGGGAAATCAATTCCCAGTAATTCTCTCGCTTGGAGAGAGTTACTCATGGGCCTGACAACCTGCCTCTTCAATCCACAGGCCTCACAACCTGCTTCTTCAGTCCAACTCTTAATTCAACCTGGTACAAGCTCAAGTGAAGGCATCAACATAATTATTTTATGGAACAAGTGATGGAAACAAAAAACTATGGGTAAGGTGCAAGTAAACACAACAACAATGTTCAGGTAAGGAACAAGTTCACTGCTAGTGACATGATGGTTTTGGTCAACTGCTCATAACAAGAAGGGTATGATTCACTGTTGGTAAAAGGAAAAGTATGGTGTATGGATGAAGGAGTGCATGCAGGCTCCAAAGGTAAGATTGTTGGAGTGCATGGAACAAATGGTTGAGTGAGTCCGAAATGGAAAAATTTTCCCACATCTATTTGCATGCGCTTTTGATGAGACATGGCCCTTCATGAACTCATTTCTCTCCACTTGTATTTCATTTCTCTTTCTCACAAGAACTTAGGATATCATAAGTTATATCCATAGCTTATAATTTTAGTAATAATATTATAATATTACCTTGGAGATAATCCCTCTAGCTTAGGCCCTTTCCTAGTCTCTTACCCCCCCTGCTTCCCTTCCTGGTGGACTTTAGTCCCCCATATTTTTTTACCGTGGTTTTTTTACATGCAACGATGTATTTTAGTAATAATATGAGTGTTTACAAATACAAAAATAGGCTCACTAGCCTTTATCATCTAGGCTCTTCAGCCTAATAATCATATAAGCCTTCTAGCCTATAATAGCCTGTCTCACAAACCTATCAAAACATATTCACATTTACAATTTGGGGCTCGGTCTTGGGGACCTTACATCCCCCTCCCCTTATTTATGCATTGTCCTCAGTGCAATATATTTACACATTTACCACCAAAATTTCAAAAACCTTCAAAAAGATCCGGGTATTCTACTCACATAGCATCCTCATGCTCCCAAGTTTCATTTTCAGGACCGTAATAGGTCCATTGGGCCTTTACTAGCTCTATGGATCGATATCATATTTTATTGATCTTCGGGTCTAGTATTCACATCGAATGCACTTGAAAAGCGCCTTCTTGCTCCACCTGAATCACATTCCAATCAATAACATGATTAACATCCGTTATATAATTTTTGAGCAATGATACATGGAATACATTATGAATATAGATTCATGTAGGTAATGAAAGCATGTATTCTACAGGCCCAATACTCTCTAGGAATTGAAACGACCCACAATATCGAGCTTCCAACTTTTAACAATTTCCCATCTTCATAGAGCTTCTGTAGGCCTTCACTTTCAAGAGTACATGGTCACCCACCTTAAATTCCCTCTGAGTTATTCCCTTATCAACATAGATTTTTTGCGTGTCTTGACCAACCTTTAAATTCTGTTTTATTTTTAACATCTTCTCTTCCATTTCCCTAATTAAATCTGGCCCAACCACTACTCTATCTATTGGGTTCTCCCAGCTTACAGGTGTGTTGCATCTTCTGCCATAAAGTGCCTCAAATGGGATCATATTTAGAGTTGCTTGTTACCCATTGTTATAAGAAAACTATACCAAGTGTATGTAGTCTTCTCATTTTTATGGTTTACCCATCACATACATCCTCAACATATCCTCAATCACTTGATTCACCCTCTTTGTTTTTCCATTAGATTCTCGATGATAAGACGTGCTAAAATTCAAATTTGTTCCAAATCCTTTAAACAATCCTTTCCATAAATTTGATGTAAATTTTGTATCTCTGTCAGACACAATTGTCTCTGGTATACCATGCACTCAAGAAATTTCTCTCATATACATATCATCAATGTTGGTTTCGTTGTGAGTGACCTTCACTGAAACAAAATGGGCATCTTTGGTAAGCTTATCCACCGCTACAATGATAGAATCATGTTGCTTGTTTGTTTTGGGTAGTTTGGTGATGAAATCCATTGTTACCACTTTTCATTTCCACTCAGGAATGGGTAATGTTTGTAGCGAACGAGCTGGGTGTCTATTCTTATCCTTGACCTTTTGACACTCCAAACATTTGGCAACATACTCAGCAAATTCCTTCTTCATGCCTAGACAATAATAATGGCTCTTGATAGCTGCAATAGTTTTTTGATACCCTGGGTGTCCAACATAAGGTACGTTATACATTTCTCTAAATATCATATTTTTCAATTCCTGAGAATTTGGTACATAAATTCTGCCTCTATGGATGAGAATTGCATCATTTCCCATCTTGTACTCTTCGATTTTCTGTTGCAAAATACCTTTCTATAACTTTGTTATTATTTCCATGTATTGAAAATCTGATTTTTCAACCTCTAAGATTCTATCTTTGAAATATTATTGGTACATGCTAATGGATGTAGCATGCAACTCATGCACTCTTTTGCTGAGTGCACAAGCCACCTTGTTCTCTTTCCCCTTGATATGATTTATATCAAAGTCATATTCAATGAGAAATTCTAACCACCTGCTTTTCCTAGATTTTAGAGTTGGTTGTTCGAATAAATATTTTAGACCATGATGGCCTGTCCTCAACTCAAACCTTTTCCCCATGAGGTAGTGCCTCCACATATACAATTCATGCATTATGGTTTCCAACTCCAAATCATGAGTAGCACAATTCATTTCATGCTCCTTCAACTTCCTTGATTCATAACATACAACATATTCGTTTTGACTAAGGACTCCACCAAGTCCTTCTTTACATGCATCAATGCATACAATGAAGTCTTCATTTGGATCGGCAATCCTCAGTATTGAATCACTTGTTAATAATTGATTCAAGTGTTGGAAACTCTTTTCACACTCCAATGTCCATTGAAACTTCACTCCCTTATTTTTCAAGGAAGTGATCGGATGTGCAATTTTTGAGAATCCTTCAATAAATATTTTGTAGTATCCTGCAAGGCCCATGAATGATCTGACCTCTGTCATATTCTTTATTGATAACCATCCTTTAATGGCCTCAATATTTTTAGGATCCATTGTTATTCCTTCCTCTGATATGATATGCCCCAAATAGTGAATTTACTTCTGATAAAATGAGCACTTCCTCAATCTGAAATACAATTGATTGTATCTTAATACCTATAGTACCATCCTCAAATGTTGCTCATGCTCTTCTTCTGAATTAGAATATATAATAATGTCATCCAAAAAGACAATGAAAAAATTGTCTAAGTATTTTTTGAAAATACCATTCATTAAACACATGAAGACAACTAGTGCATTTGATAACCCAAATGGTACCACTGTGAACTCATAATGTCCATACCTTATTATGAAGGAAGTATTTTTTATTTCTTATTCTTTAATTCTTACCTGATGATATCCTGACCTGAGATTAATCTTGGAGAATATGTTTGCATCCTTCAACTGATCAAAGAGGTCATCGGTCCTTGGCAAAGGATACTCATTCTTTACACTTACCTTATTCAACTTCTTGAATTCCATGCAAAGTCTCAATGTTCCATCCTTATTCTTCACAAATAATACTAGAACACCTCAAGGTGACACACTTGGGTGTATATACCCCTTCTTCATAAGCTCTTCAATTTTCATTTGCAACTCCTTTAATTCTGGTGTACTCATCTTGTAAGGGGTCTTGGATACTAGAGTTTCTCCAGGCATCAAATTGATGGAGAAATCAATATCTCTTTTAGGGGATAATCCTGGTATTTATTTAAATACATCCTCAATCTCTTTTAGGACTGCATAATATTCAATATTTGACACTCTATTTTGAGGTGTCTCTTCCATATGAGCTACAAATATTTAACACCCTTTCCTTTAACTTTTCTTCAGTTGCAATGCCAACATTTCCCTGATAGTTATTTCCCTGGGAATTCCTTGTACTATCCTTAGGTTCCCTTCCTCATCCCAACAAGTTAATGATTTATTATAACAATTTAATATAGCATGGTGTTGGTCCAACCAATCCATACCAATTAGAAAGAAATAGGAACCTAAAGGCAAGATGTTCAAATCTTCCCTAGTGCTCAGTACATTCATGTCCACTGGACATGACTTAACCATCTCATTAACTTTTCTTTTGGCTCTGATAGCCAGCTGCACCAACCAATATTTTTCATTCTTAATTCTTTGCAAATGAAATCTTTCCACCATCTTAGGATCTATATAACTATGACTAGCCCCTGAATCAATTAAAATAGCAATGTTTTGGTTGTTGATATTACCTTCCACTTCAATCATATGTGACTGAAATGATGCTTTCTTGTTGTGCAGGAATGCATAGATCCTAAGTACACTTATGCCCATGTCCTCCATTGTTTCATCTCATTGTACGTTGTGAACAATTCTCTCCCTTTCACCTCTGTGGGGACAATCTTTATACATATGATTTCCCTGGAAAACCCAACATTGAATAGGTGGATTCCTTGGCCTTTTCTCCCCCATCTCAATCATTCTCATTCTTCTAGAAGCTAGTTGTCCCTAAGGACTATTTCTGAAGAATGGTGACCTAGTCCCCTTCTTCCTCTGTTCCATCTTGTATTTCTTCTTGTCTTTCCAAGATTTTTGGAAAGTTGGATTTCCTTTATGTTGATCATATAGGCATTTAGCTTGCCTTATGGTCTCCTCCAAAGTTTCGGGATCATCATATTGTATCTTGTAACTGATGAATGATGGAAGCCCACTCAAATACCTTTGAATCTTAACAGTCTCATCCTTGATGAAATAAACATACTTTAACAGTTCTAAAAACCTTCTTTCATATTCATTGATGGTCATACTCCAATGCTTGAGTTCAAAGAACTCCTTCATTTTATTTCCATAGTATCTCTTAGTTAAGTATTTCTTTTGAAAATACCTCTTGAATTCCTTCCAAGTAACATTCTTCTCTTTAATGCATTGCACCTGCAAAAATAGGTCCCACCACATGGATTCCTTTCCCTTGAGATGATATATGGAAATTATTCCTTCTGCGTGTGAGGAGAAATTATGTAATTGAAAATACTTTCTCATGCCTAGCATCCATGTCTCTGCATATTCATCCTTCTTGTGCTCACCATCAAATGTAGAAGTTTTGATTTTGTTCATTTCTCCTTGTATCTCATCCACCCCAGACCTCTTCTTATTCTTCCTAATAGGGGATGGACTTGAGCTACTAGATGTTATCCTATTGAAATTTCTCATGGAGTGATCGTGATGTCTGGTAACACTTCTTGTTCTTCCTTTCTCATCAGGAGACCTGTGACTTCCTAATTTGATTGAGCCATTCTCCTTATCCATTTTCTTTTCTATTATTTCCAAGCTCTGCATTAACTTTATGTTGAAGTCCTCCTATTGCTCCGTGGCTTTCATAAGCCTTTCGTTATCATCTTTATGACTTCGGACATCCTTTTGCAAATTTTTAATGGTCTCTACCAAGTTCATGTTTTCTTCCTTTCTTTCTCCATGTCCATTTGAGTTTGTTCCTTCATTACCCATATTGAAATGCATCCCTCTGATATAATCTTCCTAGATGTATGCCCCATATGTACCTTCCATCCCTCTGCACTCTGTGTTGATCCTGTTTTGATCTAATAGTTATTAATTCTGCAAAATGTGCAACCAACAGAACTTGTTAGGATGATTGTTTTAACATATTCAGGAAATTATGCTCAATTCTGGTTCCATAATGCATCATAATTATTTCTTCTAATTTTCCTAACAAATTGATTTTCCATATCAATTTTCTAAGTGAGTAGTTATATTCTATTGTTCAAGACCTTTTCAATGCCTACTTCCATGCTCAATTCTGAGTTTTGAGTAGAAAGTTATGGATATTTTAAAAAAAATCTTCCTGGGAGGTAATCCCTACACATTGTTCTTCTTCTTCAGAGTCGAATTAGCTCTTGGACCCATGTTGTATCCTCTCATTAGGTTTACAAGATTTTTTAATTTCCCTCATTTGCAGGTCTATACAATTCAGAAATCTGTGGGCTCCTTCTCTAAGCCCTTTGCTTTCTTTAAAATAAAAAATTCAGGCAATAACCCCCTTTTATTTCGACCAAAATCTCATATGACCATGGTCTATGACCCAACTCTTAGTTGAAAGGTTCTTATCCGGAGCTTCGGGACTTCGGGGCTTCGAAACTTTAGGATTCAGAGGTTTCACCTTCATCACACTTCATTTCCCATGAATGTGAAATTGGCGAACTTCCCAACATATGCTTCTTCAGAGTTTCAGTGTTCCGGTGCTTCAGAACTTCGGGCTTTAGAGGTTATTCCTACACTATACAACATTTCCTCCAAACACCGAAGTAGCTAACTCCCTGAACGATGCTTCTCAATAGTTTCAGGACTCCGACGCTCTGGAGCTTTAGTCTTCGGAGGATTTTTCAACACAACTCAACATTTCCTCTGAACGTCAGATTTTCGAACTTTCGGGGTCTCATTAGAAAATACACACTAGGGAGTGCTACGTGGAAAAAATATGGAGATGACATGTGGCCCAATGAACGAGTGACATGTGTCAAGTTATAATTGCCACAAAAGGTCTATGAAAATCATGAATCATGATGACACATGGTACACATAATATGGGTCCATGTCACCCTGGGTGACGTCAGCATGCCACATCACTTCGGTGCTCTAGGACTTCGGGCTTCGAAGGATATCACACCAGAACACTTCAAAACTCTTGAAAGTTGAAATATAAAACTTTTGAATTGTTTCTCTCTGTATCTTTACTACTTCGACGCTCTGTAGCTTCGGGCTTCGAAGAACTTCTCAGCATAACAAAACAAATTTCCTGAATGTTGAACTTCTGAACTCTCGAACAGGTGCTCTCCGGAGCTTCGGGACTCCGATGCACCGGTGCTTCGAAATTTCTGGATTAGGAGTATTTCACACTAGCACACTTTAAAACTCTCAAAAGCCAAACTTCCAAAATTACGCTATATGGAGCTTCGGGGCTCTGGAGCTTCGAAACTCTGTGCTTGAGAGAACTTCCAAGCATAACACTATAAAAATCATGAATGTCAAACTTCTAAATACCTTGTAATATATGGACACATGTCCCCAAACACAAATGGTTTGGATTGGCTCTAGACTTTGGGAATTTGTGGAAATATCTACTCCGCGCAACCACAACCAAATTCTCCTAGAGTGTCAAATTCTTGATCCCCTCGGGGATCCAAAAACCTGCCTTCTCCCAACGATCTACGGTGTAGATTCATTCTAGGACTTCAGAGCTTGAGGGTTTTGCCTCCTTTTCAATAAGGACTTGAAAAATTCCAATGCAACGAAGTTCGAAGGAATTGAGGTTTTAACCTCCACGCACCTTCTCCAAATCCGACGACTATGAGGGATTCGATCCCCTCCCTAATAGATCTTGACCATTCTCCTTCTCACCAGGAGATTCATCTTCTTTTGGGGACTTAAAGAAGCCTCCTGCGCACTCCTTTCTCTTCAAATTCGAATAAGTCCAGGTTAGAATTTGCTTGAATCAGATATTAATTATGAATATCTCACCACCTGGTCAATTTCCTCAAACTTCCAAGAATTTAACAACATAAATTGGGACTTTTTCCCAACTTCATGCAATGGAATCAATTCGACTTTCTCGAACCATCCAGGCTCACTGTTGGAGACTGGATATCTAATACCATATTGTAACATACCATCCCTTAGACCGCTAGGCTATTCCACACAGAAACTCTTGCGGAATTGTATAGCAAAATAAAACATACAAATATTCTACAAATACATAGATTCATGTGGAAATAATGGTAAAAATACACATGCAGCATACACAAGATAAACCAATAAAAATAAACGCATGTATAATTATGCAGCATATAAATTAACACACAGTTGATACTTATCTTTGATATAATACCACCAACTATGTGCAGACCTTCCACGATTCTCCAAGCCTTAGACCACGCTTCTCATAACTCTCAACAATGGGTCACCCTCGAGATGGGACTAAAATCCACCTAGGTAAAGGGATTCCTAGATAGGTTGATGTATCTCAAACAATAGGAACAACTCCATCAGGTTCCTACTCAAACTAAAATCTCATAGTCTCTCATTCCCCACATGATTTTCCCACCTAGGAAATGTTCCCCTTCTTTGCTCAATAGTCCTTCGGCTGGACAGGCTGGGAAGGAAGTCTCAGATAATTGTAGCTAAATTTGGGCTCCCTCAGGAGATCAATTCCCAGCAATTCTCTCTCTTGGAGAGAGTTTCTCATGGGCCTGAAAACCCACCTCTTCAACCCACAGGCCTGACAACCCGCTTCTTTAGTCCAACTCTTAATTCAACATGGTACAGGCGCATGTGAAGGCATTAACATAATTATGGTATGGAACAGGTGATGGAAGCAACAAACTACAGGTAAGGTGCAGGTAAAGACAACAACAACGTTTAGGTAAGGAACAGGTGTGTTGTTAGTGACATGATGGTTCTTGTGCGTTGCTAATAACAAGAAGGGTATGGTTCACTCCTAGTAATAGGAAACATATGGGGTATGGATGAAGGAGTGTGTGTAGGATACAGAGGTAAAAATGATGGAGTGCATGGAACAAATGTATGAGTGAGTCCTAAATGGACTCATTTCCCCACATTTATTTGCATGCACCTTTGAAGACACATGGCCCTCCAGGAGCTCGTTTCTCTCCACTTGTATTTCATTTTTATTTATCATAATAACTTAGGATATCATAAGTTATATCCATAGCTTAGTCTTTTAGGAATAATATTATAATATTCCCTTGGAGATAATCCCTCTAGCTTAGCCCCTTTCCTAGGCTCTTACTCCCCCCCCCCTTCCCTTTCTAGTGGAGTTTAGTCCCCCATAATCTTTTATCGTGGTTGGTCTACATGAAACGATGTATTTTATTAATGATATGAGTGTTTACATATACAAAAATAGACTCATTTTCTATTAACATCTAGGCTCTCTGGCCTAATAATTATATAAGCCTTTTGGTCTATAATAATCTTATAATAGCTCGGTCTTGGTGGTGTTACAAAAAACGATAACATTGATTCGTCAAGAAAATATGAGCTTATAGGAAACATCAAGGAGGTGACTTGATTAGCATCATTAAGAGATACATTGTGGAGGTAAATCAGCGTTAACATCATATATGACCAACAAATGTAGTGATACCTAAGGGGGGGATTTGGGAAATAAAGAGCATAAGAGAGAATGTGATAGTGGGACATTCGATAAAACAAGAAATTAATTAACACACAAGGAATTAGTCGCAAAGGTATTGACAATTGGTGGAATTAAATGATGTAGACTATTAATGATGGAACGATGACCAAAAAGGTCCCAATGACATTTAACGAACAAAGTGGCAGTGATAGGGCACATATTTCAAATTTTGAAAGTATTAAATAAGAAAGGATTTGATTCAAACCTCCTCAACCATGAAGGTGATATCCAATATAGACAAACAGATAATTACAACTAGACTCTAGGACAAGTGACATTTGGACACATCACCATTTTATTGATAGAAAATGGAATCAACAAAACCATTAAAAATCCTACCTACCGAATTCACTCTCGGTGACATGAGTGTTGTGAAACTGGGCTTATTTTGTAGAAATGTAGGGCTTAAGACATGCATCATTCATCCATGTTGGAAGAAGAATACCATCGATTTGCATGATTCATACAACTTCAGAATCAAGGATTTCCTCAACGATAAAATTTCCAATCCAATGCATTTGTAGTTTCCCTATATATTTTTTATACTTACTGTCATACAACAAAACTTGATCACCTCGTGTAAAAGATTTATTCTTAATATGCTTGTCATGCTAAGCCTTAATGCTAGTCTTTTCCATGATCTGATCAAAATCAACCAAAAATCAGGCTTTGTCCAATGCCAATAACACTGTGACACGTTCTGAAACCGATTCATCACCATCATGTGAGTGGCGTGTGCAATATATAAGCTTCGAGTGATGAACTCGGTGGGGACAAGAACTTCTCTTCCATAAACTAGTTGGAACATGGTATAATTATGCAGTTTCTTTGTAGTAGTCTTGTAAGCCCATAATACTGTGGGGACTCTTTAATCCTAGTCATCTCTATTTGTGCAACATATCTTGGTTAATCCTTGCTCCAAAATCTTGTTAAAGGATTTGACTATATCATTTTCTTGTGGATGATATGGGATAATTTTGTGATGTTTAATTAATAACTCATGAGTGAGAGTGGATACAGTCTTGTTGATGAAATGTGCACCTTAATCACTTGTCAAGGTTTGAGGGCATACAAATCAAGTGATGATGTTCTAAAAAATGAACAGGGTTGGAATAGCTATAGAGCAATCTTGGACTTTTTCGGATTCATCCCAGCATGTGAGATAGTCAATAGCAATGATGATATACCTATCTTTCAAATTATTGCATGGTGGATTGATCAGCTCTATAAATTCAAATGCCGATTTCTCAAATGCTTAAAGAGCCCAAACAGGATGTAAGGGAAACTTATCTCTGCATTATGTTTTGCCAACCTATTGACAAACATTGCAGGAAATGGAATAACCTTTGGCATCTTTGAAGACATGGAACAACGATAATCTTTCTTGTAGTATCTTTTAGGCAGTCAGTTTCTCTTTGACATGTCCTCCCGAAACGCCATAGTGGCATTCCCACAATATTTTAGGCCGCTCATGATCAAGTATGCATCTTCAAAGTATTTTTTCCAATCCCAACTTATAAAATTGACCTACGATCAACTAATAATATCAGGTGCGGACCATCGGATGCCACTTTTGAGTTGCAAAATACCCAACATGCATAGTACCAATAGTGAGAAACAATGCAATATCCAAAAGGTAATCAAGCATAGGCTCAATATTAAAAGGATCTAAATCTGGGAGATGGTAATCTACATCTCTACCACTCTCTCTTGATTCTAATCAAGATATATGATCAAGGAAAACATTTAAGTTTCATGGCTTGACAATCACTTCGAAGGAGAACTCCTTAAACAACAACAACCATTGACAAATTTTGGCTTCTAAGATATGTTTATTAACTAGATATTTCATAGTCGAATGATCAGTAAAGAATTTAAAATGGCCTCCCAACAAATAATGTCTTAAATTTTGCAAAGCATAAACCATTTCTAAACCTTCCCTTTTAGTGGTAGTGTAGTTATGTTCGGCTTGAGAAATCTTCCTACTAACAAAGTATATGGGATGATCCATGTTTCCTTCACTAGGTTCCATAAGGATTGCACCCTAAGAAATACAAAAATTATCGATATGTACATGAAATTCCACATTCTTATTTGGATATGTGAGAATAGGGGTAGTACTCAACTTTTTTTTGTGGGTATCAAAGGCTTGACCACACCTTGGCTTCCAACTAAAGGCTTCATATTTCTTCAACAACTTCTCCAATGTGGCAGTTATGCTTGCATAGTTTTTGATAAATCTATGGTAATATCTAGTGTGGCTGATCTAAGTGGATATTGGTGACCACCCACCTATTAAAACTAGCTCCTTGTGTCCTTTGTTTTTCATCATGTTCTTTCTACTGCTTTATAATTGTGATTTCTACATTTATGGGGCTGTTTGAAGCCCCACACATTCTCTAGGTGGATACGGGTGGCCTCTCGCCTAATCTAACTAGCTTATTTTGTATGTTTTCATGTCAACACATTTTGTTGTACTTTCAGGGCTATTTTGGGGACCTAAACATTGTTTTCTTGGCTCGCAATAGTAAGAATGTAGACAGAATCAAAGTCTGACACCAGAATGTGTAGTTCTATGAAATACCTTTCCAACGGGCTATTAGGCGCCTAAAATGGAGGTCGTATGAAAACGTTACGACCCTAGGAAGTTGAGGTACCAACTTACACCAACTTACCCTAGGTGTTTCACCTTCTAGGGTTAGGTTTTTGGATGTCTAGGGTTTTGGAATTCATGAGTAGTATGAAAAGGACCTTTGTAGAATCATTGTAATCCATTCTGCTCAGAGGGATGCGCGTAGCAGCCACATCTCTTCTTAGAGATAGCTACCACCATTCGAGCAAGTTTTAGTTCTGCAGTTTTACAGTTTCATCCTATTTCATGATTTAATAGAAGATATTGTTCAATGTATATTTTTTTTATTCCTCCTATCTCTATGTTTATTGTATTTAGTGTGTTAATCATTCTGTTCCGCTCCTAAATCTGGATCAGTGGTATCAGAGCGGTCTGCTCTTCATTTATTTTTCTTCGTGCATGTCCCCGACAAGGTCTGGATACAAAAAGTTGGGGATCGAACAAATCGATCCATTACCAGATCAGTCGCACCATTAAGAAAAGAAAGATGATGGAGCAAAAGATATTATTAAAATGTTGCCTGAGGAAGGCCTCGCACAAAAAAGGAACGAAATGATGGATAAATTCGTGAAGGTACTTTGACGGTTGCCCATGAGAGAAGAATATTCATCAAGCGGCCATGCAACCCCCTTCAAGGTATAGGTAAATTTTGATATTCCATTATTTGAAGGACTGATATATGAAGATGTTGTAGATAAATGGTTGAATGTGCTCGAAGGATATTTTTCAGTTCACAATTCTTTCGATAGGAAAAATATCACTTTTTCACTCATCAAGGTCATTCCCCATGCTAAAGACTGGCGGGATACTTACTCTGAGCAAAGGGTCATGGAGGAATCTACAATTTTTTTGGTGGCCCCTACATGGGATTCTTTCTAGGACACCATTAAATAATAATACTACCCTGTTGGAAGATACGAGGACCAGTACACCAGATGGACCACCCTACGTCAAGAAAGGGACCAGACAGTACCAGACTTCACCAATAGTTTCTATACCCTACACACCAAATTGGGTATCAAATATTATGAGCGTCATCTGGTTCTCAAATACCGCGACTATTTTCATAGATACATTCAAACATAAATGTAGTTCATGGACATTGCCTCATTGGGCACGACTTATAGATATGATGTCAAGATCAAGCAAAAATTTAAGCAGAAACGATGAGAGTTTGGATCTACAAACCCCTCACAGCCGAAGAAGGGAAAAGGAAACCCCAACCCACACAACAAGGGACCAATTCATGATGGCCGCCCTCAGGACAATCCATCCAAGCCACAACACAAGAAGGGAAACGAGAACACGAAGAAGGATAGGGGAAAATGGATTGAGTACCATAAAATTCCTTGGCACAACACTGACGAATGTCGCTCCAATCAATCCCATTTGGTTGAGCCGAAGGCTTCGGAGTTAGAAGTCGATTTATATTCCGAGTGAAATCCTAAAGGAGGGAAGTGGATTATCGATGTTGAACCTAGTTCCATGGTCACTACCACCAAAGTTCAACCAAGCGAACCAGAAGGTCCATAGGAAGGGGAATGCCTCTTTCACTAGCATATGTGGGTCAAGGGGGATCTGATTCATTTCATTATCAACAACGATAGTAAGAAGAACTTGATTTCAGTAGAGGTCATCAAGCGGTTGGACCTGCCAACGACACCACACCCACAACCCTACACCATCGACTAGATTCGTCAAGGAAGAGATATTTTTTTCAACCAACAGTGTCATCTTCCCTACGACATCAAGCCTTTCAAATATGAGGTACTGTGTGATATTTATCCCCTTGAAGTTTGTGATGTTCTTTTAGGACAACCATATTTTTGGAAGCGTCATGTTGTGTATGAGTCTAGACCCCGCAGTGTTATTATTACTTTGGGTAGACAATTGTACAGGATCCCATAGGTTGCACCGCCTATTGTTATTTCTTTAATCTCTATTAATAAATGCAGTAAGGTCATTTCACAGACTGATAAGTTTGTCTTCATTGTGATCCATGCTCATAGTAAGAAAAATGTCATCGCCACATCTATGTCCTCTACACAGTTCCTCTCTTTGCAGCAGAAGCAAGTGGACAGGATCGTGGAAGAATACAGAGACATATTTTCCTCGCCTACAGGGGTACCGACACACTGCCAAGTCAAGCATCCAATTGATCTGACCCTTGACACACCTCTACCTAATGGACTAGTTTATCAGCACTCGTTGACAAAGAATGATGAAATATGGTGTCATATCCAAGAGATTATTTAAAAGGGGCACATCAGACCCAACCCATCCCCTTGCGGAAGCCCTATTTTACTGGTGTAGAAGAAGGAGAGGACTTGGTGACTTTGCATTGATTACAGAGAATTAAACAAAATCGCATTCAAGAAATGCAACCCCATTCCCAGGATTGATTATCTTCTTGACCAACTCAAGGGGGGAAAGTTCTTCAACAAGATTGACCTGAAGTCTGGCTACCACCAGGTTCCCATCGAACCAACTGATGTCTGGAAGACAACCTTCAAGTCTAAATAAGGTCTCTATGAATGGTTAGTCATGCTCTTTGGATTAACAAATGCACCAGTCACTTTCATGAGGTTGATGGATGATGTATTGAGACCCTTCACTAACTCCTTAGTGGTAATATATTTGGATGACATCCTCATCTTCAGAAGAACATAGGAGGAGCACATGCATCATATTCAATAGGTTTTGAGCACTTTGCGGCAACACAATATTTATGCCAACTTGGAAAAATACTCTTTTGGCATGAACAAGGTCCAATACCTGGGCTAAATTGTTGATGACCATGGGGTGCATGTTGGTCAAGCTAAGATCCAATTCATTCGTGACTTGCCAGCCTTGACCACATTGACCAAGCTTCAGAGCTTCTTGGGACTAGACAATTTATACCAATAGTTCGTGTTGGGATTCTCCCCATATTACATGGGCCCTCATCTAGGTGACCAAGGGTGGTGGTAGGGACAATTTAGTGTGGGGGAAGGAGTAGTGACGAGCATTAAATGATTTGAAACATCACTTGTGATCAGCTCCAGTACTCTCCTTTCCTGATCTACAACAAGCATTTGAGATTGAAATTGATGCATCTAACTATGTTGTGGGTACAATTCTCACTCCACACGGGTATCCTGTGGCATACCATAGTGAAACACTCTTCGATACTGTTCGTAAATACCCCACCTATGACAAGGAAATTTATTCCATTGTACAAGCATGTCTTCAATGAAAACATTATATTTTGGGCAAAGAGATCATACACATTGATCACAAGCCTTTGCAGTTCATACAGACATAGGGAGAATTTTAGAATGATCGCCATCAGAAGTGGTCCACCTGCCTGCAACAGTTCCATCTCAAAATCATGTATAATACAAGTATCTCCAATTGTGTCATTGACTACCCTAGTCAGCCTCTTATGGTTTCACTCACCACTGTGCTCCAATCTTGTGGACATGAAGCATCAGAGTGGCCCCAACTTTATCAGCAAGATCAGACTTCACCACCACATATCATCTCTTGGGTATGGGTGCCACTGTCACTGATTTTCACATTCAGGACGAACTCTTATGCCACCTGGGCCATCTCTATGTTCCTACAAGCGAGCATGCAATTCTGATTTGGGAATCCCACTACAGTCGGGTGGCAGGACATTTTGGCATAGAGAAAACTATGGCCACTCTTTGGAAACATTTTTATTGGCCAAAAATTCAACATGATGTTAGCAAGTATATCATATCGTGCACATCCTGTGCCATTTCCAAGCCAACCATCAAGAATAAAGGCTTATACACCCCTCTTCCTATTCCCGACAAGCCGTGGGAATCCATCTCTATGGATTACATGTTTTTTTTGTCATCCACCAAACATGGAAATGACTATGTGTTTGTGGTCATTGATCAGTTTTCGAGGATGGCCATCCTAACAACCTATAAGAAGAATTTCACAGCGACAGATAATTCCAAGATCTTCTTGGAATGATTTTGGGTCCAATTTGGTATACCACAAACCATCATATCCGATCGAGACAGTAGGTTCCTCAGAACCTTTTGGTCGAGTATCTAGTCTATGTTGGACACCAAGATCACAAAATCCACTTCTTTCCACCCTCAAAACGATGGCCAAGCCGAGGTCGTCAATTGTATGATTGTGCACATCCTGCACATGTAAAATTCTAAGCATCCCCGTACATGGGACTAGAGTCTCCCATATGTCCAACACAGCTACAACAGGGATCTCCATAGTTCCATCGGCCATAGTCCATTCCAGATGGGTCTGGGATTCCAACCCTTGGGACCCATTGATGTTTCACTTCTTCTCGCCACCGCCCAGAAAGACTCTTCCCTTGATTAGTTTGCACTTGACAAAGCCACCAAATTCATTGAGCGGATTCAACACATCCACCAACAGGTCAAGGAGATTTTGCAGAAATCCAATGCTAAGTACAAGAAGTGCCATGATAAACACAGGGTACCACACCAGTTTCAGATTGGCAACAAATTCTGGTTACATTTCCAAAAGGAGCATCTCACTGGGCCCCATCTAAAGCTTCACCCACTTTGTTATGGGCCTTACATTATAACCAAGGTTGTGGGTAGCAAAGATTTTGAGCTCAACACTCCACCCTTCCTTGGTCTGCATTCAGTATTCAATGCAGACCTCTTTCGACCATATTTTCCACCATTATTGAAAACCTCTGAGATCGTCGAACAACCAACACCAATAGAGATGAACCCAGACTACATGGAAGACACATCCATCAATCATATCGTGGAAACACAGGTCAAGGGCACTCGCCTGCAATGGATCTAGCTTTATCGGGTTGTCAAGGGAGGGAAACTCCTACACCAAGGCAAGTGGCTCACCGGGGGCCACATCCAGCAAAATTTTATTCACCTGATGGGGGAAATCAATGCAATGGAGACCATTTCTTCCTAATGGGGGAGGATTGATCTAGGTGGATATTGGTGGACACCCACCTATTCTAGTTGACTCCTCATGTCCATTTTTGTTCAGCACGTCCTTTTGTATTGCTTTATAATTGTGATTTCTACACTTATGGGGCTGTCTAAATCCCTACACATTATCCAGGTGGATATGGGTGGCCTCTTGCCTAATCCAACTGGCTTATTTTGTATGTTTAAATGTGAGCACACCTTGTTTTACTTTCAGGGTTGTTTTGGGGCCCTAAACATTGTTTTCTTGGCTCGCCACATTCAGACTGTAGACGAAGTCAGAGTTTGACATCATAATGTGTATTTCTCTTAAATACCTTTCCAATGGGATATCATGCGCCTAAAACAGAGGTCATATGAAAAATTTACAACCCTAGGAAGTTGAGGTACCAACTTACACCAACTTACCCATAGGGCCCACATGACTTTTGGTGTTTCACCTTCTAGGGTTAGGTTTTTGGATGTCTAGGGTTTTGGAATTCATGAGTAATATGAAAAGGGACTTTGGAACCTCATTTTAATCTATTCTACTCAGACGAATGCACGTAGCAGCCACATCTCTTCTCAGATATAGCTACCACCTTTCGAGCAAGTTTCAGTTCTGTAGTTTTACAGTTTTAGCCTATTTCATGATTTAATAGAAGATATTGTTCAATGGATATTTGTGTTATTCTTCCTATCTCTGTGTTTATTGTATTCATTCCATTAATCAGTTCATTTTTCTCATAAATCTGGATCAGTGGCCCAACAATGACCACAATTGTTTAGCACTCGTAGGCAGAGGCATATCTAGTATCACAAAAACCTTTGCAGGATCAAACAAAACTCCTTCCTTGCATACTATATGTCCTAGCAAATTTCCAAAAAGTACGCAAAAAATACACTTCTTGAGGTTTAAATAAACATGTAGTTTTTTGCATCGATATAACATCAATCGTAGTAAATCTATGTGCTCCTTCAATAGGTTGTACATGGTCCAATAATCCATATATACCTCAAGGAACTTATGAATAAAGTCACAAAATTCAACAATAACTATTCGAGACAAAACAAATGGGGAATTATTCAGTCCAAAGGGCATAAAATTATAAGTGAGAGAACCCCATTCGGTAGTGAAGGTATTATTTCTCTTATCTTCTTCCGCAATTCTAACCTGATGATAGCCTGAGAATCCATCTGTAAAATAATAGACTTCATTTCCTGCCACTTGATCAAGGACTTCATCGCTAAACTGTGTAGGAAAAGGGTCATGTACACAAGTTGAGTTCAAAATCTAGTAATCCACCCATAATTGTATACCATTAGTACCCTTCTTTCTTTGTATTACAATAGGACTGATCCAATTGGCCTCATCCATAGGGAAAATTATCCCAACTGCTAGCATTCTATTAATCTCTTTCTTAACCTTCTCCTTGACTCATGGATTCAAATGGTATGGTCTGTGCTTAACATGATTAGCATATGGTTTTAATTTGATCCTCATTTCTCCTAAATATCCCTTAATCCCCTTCAATTTTGAAAAAATATTAGGGAAGATATCTGTGTACTCCAGTAACAGAGCCTCTATCTCTGTCATAGTTTTCTAATCCCATTAGTCACCTATAGATGCCATCTTTGGATGCTCCTCACTCCCTATGTTTACTTTCCACAAATTCAGAGGTTTAGTATATGAACTGGTGATATCATTGGAGATAATGTCTTTAACTATTCTTATTCCTATATATTCCTCTAGGTCTAAGTTCCTCTAGGTATTCAGAATCATATGGATATTTATTAACCTTACTACAGGCCATAGGAATTCATGTGGGGGATGGATAAAAGGTACGGTGAAGCACATGTTCATTCTCAAAACATATCATAGGAGGATATTTAGGACTATTTTTATCACTGAATATAATTTTCTTGATTTGTTGCAATACTAGGGTGATTTCAGGAGACTTATCAGAAAAAGAGAAACCTTAGTAGAACTAAACTTTAAGCATCTTACAGCAAGAAATTTATCTTCTAGTTTCCTCATTCACATACTAGGATTTTAGAAAGTTTCCGAAAGAATGGAAAAATTGGTGTACCCAGAATTGAGAAGGTAGTAGCACATTTTTTCATACTCCAATACAATATTCAATATGATTCCTTGGATCAAATGACACGTCATATGGTTCTAAAGTTATATCTTTACTCTTTAGATTTTGATCCTTACTGGACTAGTTGAACTGTGAGGGAGGAACGAAATGGTATTGAATGACAAGATTAACCTCATCCCAAGAAGATATATTCTCTTTATGAGTGATCCACTATCTAGTTGGGCAAGACTTCAAGGTTATGTAAAGTTTTGAAACTCTTGGATCTGCAACAATCTTTTCCTCCATGTCAAGAAGGGAACTATGTAGATTTGAGGTGCCATCGTATATTGGGTAATTACCTATCTCAACTCAAATCCATCTTAATAACTTGAAAGTTGCACAATGCCTAGAGAAATTTTCATACTTTCCCTGTTGCCAATTTTCCCAAGCATCTTCAGAGTCTTCATCTATAGAGTGAATGCTACACCAACTTATGGGTCCATTTGCAATGGGATTAATGTAATCTGCTCAATTTACTACAATCATAGTGTATAGTTGATCGAGAACATCTTGTTCCATATTATCATTTGTTGGTTCAATATATTGTGGAACTTGATACGGGTCTAGAGGTTGAGTAACTTGCATGCCATCAGATGTAAAGGTCATAATTTATTTCTTAAGATTTATTATATCATAATTATCGTAAGCCCCACCAATTCCCAATAGAGCTAGGTAGGGATATTTTTCTCCCATTATTTCTATTACCTCAAAGTCTTCAACTATTTTTACACCAGTAAAATCCACTTCAACATTGTGTAGCCTTCCTATTGGCTAAATGCAATATTGATTCACCATATGCAACTATATAGGAGAATAAACTAGCTTGGGTTTTCCCATCACCTACTAGGTCTTTTTTGGAAATATATTGACATCAGATCTAAAGTCCAACATAACATCCCTGATCTCATATTCATCAAGGTGATCATTCAACCGAAAATATCTCCTAGTTCTCCTCTTCCTTCTCTGTATATTGCATTGATTCTTTGCTATAAGGTTAGCAACAATGGACTTTGATGGGTTAGTTTTGGTTCCCAAGGCCTACTTGATTGTATTTCACAACTTCCCAATGAGTTTTTCATCATCCAATATGTCATCAAATAGTTGTAACCATAGATCAAAAAATTTATGTGATTGACCCGAGGGATCCATCTGAACAATATATTCCCCAACGATTCTTGGTTGGTGAGGGTTTTTCTTAAAAATTGGTTCTAAAACCTCAGGCACGGTAGAACTATATATTTTTCTGAGCATTTCCATTGCATCCTTAAATAATTCCATATTCCTTGTAGGATCATACTTGGTATTTTGAGGAACCTCCTTTTGGATTTTTACCTGATGAGGGATTTCAATATTGGCGCCAGTCTTAGTTCCTCCTCGAGTGACAATGTTAATATTGGGTTCTCTTCCTTCATCTACATATCTAGGCTCATAATTTATCATATTAGCTCCCCTTTGTCTTGCACGATCTTCCATGTTGGAAATCAAATCCGGACAATCCTCATGGGAATGGGTATTATTTCTATAATGTGCACACCATGGTCTTCATGGAAGCAGACAATCTCTTGCAAGATGCCTTTTCTCATCATATTTGTAGTATTAAAATAGTCTGCATCTCCCATATCATCTCCCTCTGATATTTCCTCCACCTCAATAGCCTCTTCCAAATCATTGAGGACTTTTGTTGACCTTGAATGCAGAATGATCTAATCTGTTAGACGAAGCATACAAAGATCCACATTGGTTGGTAGTATGATTAGGAAACCCACAAAATTAATTATGCACTATATTTAGAAAAAGGGTATACTTTTGTAGAATAGGGTAGTGCCTCAGAGAGTTCTCATGACTTCTATAGATCTCACAATACTCATTTCTTTGGACTCCTTGATGATTCAGAAAAGCATGGTATTGAAGGGCATGAAATGGATATGTAGTGACGACTTGCACAACTGCTCCCAATAGTCCCACTAGTGGAGGAACCATCGAGTGGGTGGGGTCCTACACCCCTCAATCTTGGGCATTCAATTGTTGTATGGCCTTCAATATAACAACCAATACACCATACATACGGTCTACCTTCTCTAGGAAGGGTAAAATATTGGATATTCTCAATTAACGTGGATATATGGCCTTGAAGTTGTGAAATTTTAATATCCTCAGGTGGTTTCATCACCCGTAAGCTTCCATGATATCCTTCCATAGCCTTAATATTCATGGCTTGTTCCAATGCTTCTCCTAAAGTATCTATTCTTTGTTGATTCAATGGGATTCGTGTTAACGGTAACAACCCCTAAGTAAACCACTCTCTCTAATGATCCTCATGGATAGGGCTTTCTAAGCATCCTCAAATCTTTGGTTATATTCCCATGTTGACTCGTCATCTCTTTATGTTATATCCCACAACTTGGAGAGAGCCTGTTTCTCTTACTAAGGTAACCAAAATTCCACTATAAACTTATTCTTTACCTGCTCTAAAGAGAAAGGTTTCCTTTTATTATTCCTTGTCTTGATAGATTTCATATGCCACTTTAGAGATCGACCCCTCAAACTAGTTTTAAAATCAACCAATTTTTTTCATCTAGAGTTTTACGAGACCTCCAGATGGCTTCATAAATAAACTAGTGTTGTTCAGCGTAATCATCCCTTTTACCCAAAAACTACAGGTATTGGGTAAGAGACCCTGCGCGTTGGTGTGCCATCGATGGAATTGTAGATCCTATTAAGATGAAACCCGATGGTCCTGGTTGTGATATAACTGAAACACTCGTCGAATTTCAATTGCTACTACTACATGAACTGACTGGACTAAAAGGATTAGAAACAACAAAATTGACAGAAACATTAGTTGTAGAAATTACCATATTTATGGACGGCGCTGGGAAAAGGGGTCATTTACGGATATTTGCATTGGCTATGGAGTAAAATTATTTGATATGAAGGGGATCATTCATTTGTAGTTCTACACTACTTGAGGCATTGTAGGTTTTGATTCTCCTACAACTTCTTCAGGGGTTCCAGTTGAGTATTCTTATTCAGTGGTGGTGGTTTTATTTATTCTTTCATCCATCTCTTTTTTACTTCCTTACTCTAGTATACTTCTTCTAGAACCTTCACCTCTTTCACCAAATATCTCCTTCAACCCTCGACAAGCCATACTTTCACATCTCCTCAACTCTCGTAACTCTTCTAATTCTTTCCTATGACTACTCTCAAAGTCAATCTCCTTCCACTATTGATCGGACCTCTTCATTACTTTTATCATCTATTTTTTCCACCTCTTCTTAAGAATAACATATCTCCTCTAATCTTGTTTGTCTCTTTCACTTTTATTTTTAAGAGCCCACATATCTCCCATAAAATATTCCTTGACCTAACTCATGAATCCTCTCCTAAATCACCCACCCCTGAGCACAGGGGTTTACACTTCCATGTTAGCTAAAGGAATAGGGAACATTCCTTCTTCTACTAATAAAATACTAATCCACAAGAGAATTTCCCACAAAAATATTCCTTGAGATCCTTCTTTCAATATTGCTTCAACCTTGAAAAAATATTGGTGGTTCTCTACAACAAACTCGATAATATTACCTTCCAAAGTAGTCTACACCCATAAATCCACAGTATGAGAGATCTGATGATCTAACCGGTGAAGTGTCTCTAAACACTCAATGGTCTAGTTATATCTTCTTCTAGGTTGAGATTTGTATTATGTAGCTTCTTACAGCTGATATAACCACTGAAACACCTCTTCAGGAAATCTAATCCAAAAGATATTGTACTGGTCACTCGTAGGTTCCAAAAAGAAGACAACACTCTTCACAACCTTAAGGATTTTGTGTCATAGATCAACTTCTTGTTGTATGAACGAATTGCACCTTCATTTCCACCAAGTTTCAACATCATATTTTAAAATCCAATGAGGCATCCTCTAAAAACTCACTTTAAAGCTCAAATATCGACAACATAAACATTTCTTGGTGCAAAAATTGAGACCAAGGTACTAAAAGGTTTCCAACAAAAGATATCATTGTAGTCTAGGAGTGCTAGCATATTCAACCTTTTGCAAGGGAAGGAGGTCTCACCAGAAGCTCAACCAAGATGTATGAGGTGAAGTGAGTCAAGAAGAATGTGCCATTGGATTTGACATTTCCATGTTCAAATTCATACACCAATACACAAAGACATTCGTAGGCAGTGAGTGGATGCTAAATACACATGACATAAGTAATTGTGCAACACATAAACAAAAAATCCATATACTGTATAATAAAATTTTAGGGCTAAACCAATCCTTTATATTATTAACGTCTCAAAAATGTCATACACAGAGTACATATTTCATACAATAGCTTATGAAACAGTGTTGGTGCACGTGTAGGAAGGTTCAAGACCTTGGGTTCGAGGTAACTAGTCCAACAAAACCCTACAGATACCGGCCCTTTCAGAATCACCTCCGAGTAGGCAAAGTCTCACCTGAGGTATCCTGATGGGGATTGTAGGAACCAAGATTTTGAAGTGGTAAGGAAAAGAAGGGATACACGCTCTATCATATGTAATACATCCTTTTGCGCACTAGATACTAATTAACTTGACCTTGTTACTTGATTCTATATTCATATCAGTATATTTTATTATCATTTAGCAATTAAACATACAATTAATGTTATTGTGCATGAATCTATCAACATTATCAGTAAAGATAATCATTCACCCATAATAAAAGAAGGAATTATCAAACATACATGAGTTAACATATTACAAACATGAATAACCATTCTACAACATAATTTGACATAGAGGTACAGTGGTTCAACCCTCTTGAGCTACGTCCACAAAATATTTTCTTCTTTGTTATAGTTAAGGAATTATTCTTGTACTCTTCGCTAGATTAGGTATTCAATATACATTCCTTTGCTTAAATTCAGGGATTCTTTACATAGAATATCCTACAATCACAACAATTCCTCAGAAATCCTCTGGTTCTTTAGTTGTACCTCTGCTATTGTCATTGTTATCGCTTCTACTCTTGCTTATGTACTTCTCCACTACTCTCCTATATCTCCAGAACTTCTTTCATAGTTTACATATTTAGCTCTATTTTCTATTTAGGTTTTCTTTCCATCTCATAGTGAGTTGGATCCCACTCATGCTCAACTGGTGAAAACTCATTATCAGCTAGAGACAACTCATGCTCAACTAGTTTTCCCAGATTTTGTGGGATCTTGTGTAATATCCCTAAGTCGGACCCCAACTGTAAATGTAATAATGTACTTAAGTTGGTGAGTTGTTTTATATATTTTTGACATGCATACTCCATGGTGTAGTGCACACATTTACTATGCAGTAAAATGATGAAATGGGCACATTCCAGGATACCGCGCACAACAACCTAAGTGCATGCGATATTGAGGCCAGGGAGCCTTTATGTATATGTTGTGTTTTATAGGCTGGTGATCCATTTATTATAAGCTAGGAGGATTTTTTTTTAACTAGGCCAGAGAGCCTAGATGTTAAAGGCCAGTGCACCTACTTTTGTATATGTCTCAGAATTAATATAAAATACATCGTTGTGTGCAGACCGACCACGATAAAAGAGTATGGGGGACTAAAATCCACTAGTTAGGGAAAGGGAAGGGATAAAAGTTAAGGAAAAGGGGCTAAGATAGGGAGCTTAAGCCAAAAAAGAATATTATGTTAATATTTCTTAAAATATAAAGTATGGATAATTATTTTATCCTAAGTTCCAAAGTTGGGGACAAGTGGGCCAAAGTAGCTCCCAACATGATAAGTGTCAAGTTGGGGACATGAATACATATTGTTGGGACTTAGTTCATTCTCCTATATTTCCATCATTCTTCCCATCATTCCTTCCATCATTCAGGCATACAGTCAATAATCCATGAGCATGCACACACCCATTGAGCTAGCCTTTGTATCTTCATGACTGTACCTGAACCTGTATCCATAACCATTTTGTGTTCGGATAGCTGGTTACCTTGGGAGCCAGACTGAAGAAGCGGGTTGTCAGGCCCGTGGGATATTTAAGAGGTGGGTTGTCAGGCCCGTGAGAAATTCTTTGGGTGAGAGAATTGTTGGGGATTGATTTCCTAAAGGTGCTTAACTGCAACTACAGTTCTCTGAGACTTCCTGTCCGACCTGTTGTTGAATCCTTGGAAGGGAAGTGGGGAAGCCAAAGGAAGGTTGATCAGAGAAGGGGAACACTTCCTGGGGTGGGACATGCATGTGGGGAGTGAGGGACTGTAGGCTGTTAGTTTGAGTTGGCACCTTAGACAAAGACTTTCCTGCTGTCCATGAGCCATTAGCCTGGTTAAGAATCCCTTTACCTGGGTGGAGTTTAGTCCCATCTTGGGGGTGACCCACTGCTGAGAGTGATGAGCAGTGTGGTCTAAGTCTAGGAGGTTTGTGGAAGGTCTTCACATAGTTGGTGATATCCTTACCAAGATAAGTGTCAACTGTGTGATCAATTTACATGCTGCATTGTTATTTGTGTGTCTATTTTTATGGGTTTACCCTATGTGTGGTTAAAACTGTCTGTATATTTATGGGTATTTCTTGTATGTGATGCATGTATACGTTTACTATTATTTCAATGTGAATCTGTGCATTTACATATGTATTTGACTGTTTACATTTTATACATATATTTCCGCAAGAGTTTTGTATGTATATATTTTTTTATTTGCATGTAGTTAGAAAATTGTATGTGGAATAGCTCAGTTGGATACTGGGTATGTTACAGTATGTTCCACAGAGAGAACGAAAGAGTTATCTAGCATAGCGTGGCCCAGCATGGATAGCCAGAGATGTTACAAATTGGTATCTGAGCTAAGTAAAGTGTCTGAGTATTGGCATTGCCCGGCGTATTGGTGGCTGGGGATGTTACAATATGGTATCAGAGATTTAGTTTTCAACACTAAGCCTGGATGGGCCAAGCAATTTAAGTTGAAGAAAAATTTCACAGAGGATTTATTTTGAAGTGGCCAAATTTCGAGTTGCAGAATGTCCATGATAAATTTTAGAAACAATGACGCAGAATTGGGAAAAGCCCCAATTTCTATTGTTAAATTCACGAGAAAATCGAGAAATTCGGCCAAGAAGTGAGATATTACCAGTTTAATATATTTTCTAGCAAATTTGGATCTAGAATGGGTCGAGTTTGAATTTACAGTAAATCCATGAAAGATGAAGCGAATTTAGTAATTAAAATTCTCAATTCGTGAATTGAGCTTGGGAAAAATCCATTCCATAAATGTCAACCTACAACGATTTGTTGTTGCAGAGGTTGAATTGGTGTTATCGGGGTGAAATTGAACAAATTTCGTGGTTGCTGAATGTTTATGGTGAATTGGGGAAAATTTAGGAAAAAGCCCCAATTTTTGCAGCGGAGTTCACGAGGAAGTGACGTGCATAAAAATGAATGTGTGTAGGTGGGTGCACTAAAAATGCATGTTGCACGTTAAAAGCTGGTGATATATAAAAATTGGGTTCCACATGGAAAAATGTTTCCATGCTGGTACGCGTGCTAAATTTGGGCACCGCGCGGAAAAATGATGGCATGCTAGTGCGTGTGGTAAAAATTTGGCACCGCGCAGAAAAGTGTTGGTGTGAGGTTGCGTGCACTAAATTTTGGCGCCACATGGAAAAGTGTTTTTGCGCGGTGCACATACGCATAAAATGGTCTGCGCGGTGTGTACACACATATAATGGCGCACGTGGTGTGCACGGTATTGGCAGAGCACAAAGGAGTTTGGTTGGTGCGTGCACGATATGATTATAGCTTGTCACACAACAGTTTAGTTAACGATACACGCATAGTATTTGTGCACTGTAGGCGCGTACTAAAATATGCCATGGTGTAGCATGTAGAGTATAATGTGTTTGGAATATCAGCATGCGATACAAAACTGCGCGCAACAGGTAATAGTGCAAGAACCGAAACTGTGTGCGGTGGATATTGGCGCATGACACAAAAGTGTGCGTAAGTTATTAGCGCGACAAAGAAGTGATACACAGTGGTTTTAAAGTGCGCGAAGCATGATTTTGTAAGGTAGCTAGAGAGGTAGTGGGGGGGCCCAGAGGGCCCATAGTGATAATAATGGAGTTCATTCAATGTAAGGTGGACTAGGTCCATTATATTATTAAATAAGGCCCACTATAGTAGTTAGATATAATAAATGTAAGAGGACTTCTTAGAAGGTTCTACTTCTAGAAGATTCCTCCTCTAGAATGTTCTTAGGTGATGGTAGCACTATATAAAGGGGTTCAAGCAATGCAATGAGACATGAAGTGAATTATTGTATTTGGATTTGTAGCTCAATAGGAGGATTCCCCCTCGAAGAGGCAAGTGAACAGGAGAGGATCCCTTCCATAATAGGATCCATTGTACGGTGTTACCCTACCTCAAGGGTTTGGTAATAATAAAGTTGTGGTTTCTTCTATATTGCTTTGTGGATCTATTTTGTATTCAATAATTTTGGTGATTATAATTGTAGATCTGGTAAAGGTTCTTAACAATTGGTATCAGATCACTTTCCTTGGTAGGAGTTGTGGGCAACTATTTTTTATTTTTGCATATTTTTTTTTCGGAGAAGAAAAAAATAGGGCCGGGACATTCCAGACATTTTCAGTATATTTCTATGAAACATTTGCAGAAAATAGTTGTATATCTGAGTTCCTCTCATAAAAACACCCAAGTTAAAAAAAAAAATCATCCGAAACAGAGTCCGGGAAGTCAAGATATTGAAGTTTTAAAATCTGCAAATTTTCAGGATTTTTTCCGCGGACGGTGGCGATAATTTTTTTATTTTTGTAGTAGTTGGAGGCTGAATTTTCCCAAGAAAGTTACATATTTGAGTTCCTCTCACAATTTCACCCAATTTCAAAAAAAACATCAGCCGAAACGGAGTCCGGGAAATGAAGTTATGAACATTTTAACTTCAACAGTTTTTTAGGGTTTTTCCAGAAAAAGCCGCGATTTTCTGCCGAAACTTCTTGGGTCTATTTTTTGAGTTTTTTCGTGACGAATGCAGGAACGAAGAGTTCATAGGGTGCTCAGATGGATATTTCATCTCAAACCTTGAAATAAATTCTTGAATCATTCAAATCCCAATTGGATGATAGATTGGATGCATTTGCACATGGCCTCACAAACAGCCTCACACATGGCCCCACAGATAGCCTCACACATTGCCTCAATGATAGTTTTCGTAGTATTCAAGATTCATTGAATAACATGCAGGAGATATTTCTTATGGAGGGCCTCAAGGATGAATATAATAAAGAAATATATGCTTGGTACGATTTTGAGGTTGATTGTGATGATTGGTATATGGATAGTTGTCATTTCTGGGATGACAACCACTTCCATATTTTATTTGATGACTCTACTCCACCTTCTGTAGAGAACATAAAGGTCCCACAT
>ML785142.1:204135-229121 GCA_009831015.1 Picea engelmannii
CCCACTATGGTAGTTAGATATAATAAATGTAAGAGGACTTCTTAGAAGGTTCTACTTCTAGAAGATTCCTCCTCTAGAATGTTCTTAGGTAATGGTAGCACTATATAAAGGGGTTCAAGCAATGTAATGAGACATGAAGAAAATTATTGTATTTGGAGTGATAGCTCAATAGGAGGATGCCCCCTCGAAGAGGAAAGTGAACAGGAGAGGATCCCTTCCATAATAGGATCCATTGTACGGTGTTACCCTACCTCAAGGGTTTGGTAATAATAAAGTTGTGGTTTATTCTATATTGCTTTGTGGATCTATTGTGTATTCGATATTTTTGGTGATTATAATTGTAGATCTGGTAAAGGTTCTTAACAGATTTACCTTTGCTTTTTCTACACATGGTAAATATGGGTGTACAGGTTGAAATTTGTGCACGTGAAGTCGTTTGGAAGGCAAACAACAACAAAAAACTAGCGATTTTTTGCGACATTTTATATCATTTGAACGTCATACTTTTGCAGTGTGTTTTTTAGGGCCTTGAGAGCATTTTTAGCAACTCAAAAACCACGAGATAGAGGTGTAACTTTGGTACACTCTGTATCTACAGCTCAAATAAAAGATCACAGAGAGAGATTTATAATGGTCTAAACTGTTTGTCAAACAGAGCTTTTATGAGAAAGTTACAACGCAAACAGTGGAGGGTAAAATGTAAGACCCATCTAA
The DNA here is from genome assembly GCA_009831015.1 of Picea engelmannii. Taxonomy (NCBI): domain Eukaryota; kingdom Viridiplantae; phylum Streptophyta; class Pinopsida; order Pinales; family Pinaceae; genus Picea; species Picea engelmannii. The sequence continues at coordinate 204,850 of ML785142.1, forward strand.
CTTCAGAGAGCCATAACTTTATGCTTCAGAATCAGATTGAGGCGTAGGAGAAGTCAATGGAAAGCTATTCAACCACAAAATATAGTCCCATATCTCAATTAAATTTATGGGCATGTTAAAGATGTTTAATATGGAAAATAAGGCACCTGTAGCATTCCAGACCAAAAACACAAATTGGTCTAGAACTTCAGCAGGTTGTAACTAGCAGCCTGGAACCCAGAAAGAGGTGAAACTTGGAAAAAATGTCCATAAGATGTATATGAAGAAACCTGATTGAGATCCTACGAAAATTCCAAAGGATTAGGTGGAAAAATTCATATTACAGCGCAGAGTAGCGCCAAGTTGAAAAATGAACAGAAAAATTAATGGACAATTTTCAAATAACCATAAATTTCTCCTCAAGACTTAGTATTGAGCATGGGAGAAGGCGTTGGAAAGGTCTTGGAAATTGGAATATAAAATCCATCCAAAAAAAGGATTTGGGAATTCAGTTTTCTAGGAAATCAGAAGAATGGTTCTGATATATTATTGAGCCAGAATGGTTCATATATTTTCATGAAAATTGTTCAGTCAATTAACCTGACAAAGTTTTGTTGGCTGCACTTTTTGAAGAGTTAAAAACTTTTAGTTATTAATAGGTGAGAAGGTTGATTTTTAGTTAAAAATAAGCAGAGGAACTCAGGGAAAGAGTGATGTGACAAAATATTTCATAAGATGATCAAAAGCCAAGACTACAAAAGGTTAAGGTATGAATTTTGGCATAGCCATAAAGTCTTTGGAAGCCACTACAGGAAGTCCTCTCATGTTATTCAAGTATTCAATGGAATTTGGGCAAAGGAGTAGATCATGTAGTGAATGACTTAGTGAACACTCCCAAAGAAGCCAATATACAAATTAGGCAATGCATTGCAGTAAGATCTATTATAAAAGGAATTGACTATCAGAATGATAGTAACCAGGTAAGGAAAGAGGCTTATTGCATATTTGGATAAGAGTGCATCATATTTAGGGATTAGCTATGAAATTAGAGTAATACTTCCCTTATATTTATCAAAGTGTGGAGAGGAATCTTGGTATGAAGGGCATCAATATGGCATGATAGAAGTGGATTGTGCAAGGCAGGTTGAAATCAGATTGGTCAAGATAAGGGAAAGTAATAGCCAACAAGAAAATCCAAGTACGGATATGATGGTTAAGGAAGGGATAAATCAAGTACCTCAAGAAGGAAGTCGGTGTTAACTATCCAAGGTTACTCATGAAACATGACTAGAAATAGAATTGGTTCATGTAGGAGTTGGATCAGAGGGATCTGAATAATAGTGGAATGCTAAAAATTAATATCAGCATAATATGTAGTTGCAAGTCCATGACCATCCTATAATAATAGAAGAGCAATTCATGGGGTAGATATCAAGCAAATGGGAATGCATGAAAACACTCCAAGAGGGAAAAAAAGAATACTAGTATATATTATTGATGCATTCCAAAATTATTGAAGATATTTCCACGATAGCATGGAGATGTCAAAGCCAAGGAAGACTTAAAAGTGGAAAGAATCTATGTAGAGAGTCAGTAAAGAACCATGAAAAAGAAAATGGTTATATGCATGGTTTTGAATACCAAGAGATGGTGCCTAAGAAGAATCCATATCAAGTGGCATAGAGCCATGAGTGACATTTCAAGGGGGTGGAAGTATCACTTGAAATTATGATTGTAAATTAAAAGAAGTATTAAGTACTTTTAATTAATCCTATGCAACTAGATAAGGAGGCATATGTGAATCCTTACAATATGCTAAGAGATTGGCTATGAAAGCCAAGTTTGAGGCTAGTTGGCAAGGAGAAGATAAGAGTGAAATAAAAACTCAAATACTAAAGTATTCAGCCAGGAAAGAGATGGAATAGTTCAGTCTGAAAATTAAATGGATGTTGAAGATCTAAAGTTTATGAGGTAGGATGATTGGAATTAAAATTCATCCAAGTATGAGTTGGGATAGATGGATCCAGGAAATAATTAAAAGCCGAAGATTAATATCAGTTTAGTATTTGGATTGAAAATAAAAGGTAGCCAAGAGTGATTTGGCTAGCATGTGCTCAGATCATAATTAATCATGCACATTGGTTACAGTGAAGAGCACATGAAGGTTCAGGAATCCAGAAGAATGTAAGACTTCTGGGATAAACAAGGAAACATGATACAAGAAGAAAGAATTTGTTGCAATTACTGTAGCAGCAAGTATTTTATGGCTTTTGGGACAACCTTAAAGTGAGAATGCTTGCATGTTTGCAAGTGTTGCTGATAATGTTGTTGCACATGGAAGGAAGCAACAAAAAGTTGGAATGTTTAATTATAAGGTTGATAAAGAAGCATGAGAACTTCTAATGTCATCAGCTAATCGGGTAGCATTAAACTTGTTTAATGGTAGCCATGCAGGTAAGTATTCCTATTTAGAAATTATGTTGTATAATTGCCAAAGGGAAATACAGGTAAGAATTTCCCCAAATTGAATTTGATACTACGTTGTATGGTATTGTTTAAGTGCATTGACAGGATTAAGTTACCACTAGGTGTGGTAAAGGCTAGAGGCACGTTATAGTTATCAAAGATTTCATCTTTTGAATGCACACACTGACATAGTAGCATGTCATGTTAATTTGGTTATGAGACAATAACCAAAGAAAAATAAAAGATAAGAACTTGTTATAGGAATAATGCTAAGAAAGCTAGTCATGTATGAGACCAAGACATGGTTGGATATGGAAAGGTATGGTTATAGAAAGGTTATGTGCCACACAAATACCCAATGATATTCCTACCTTTAAAGAAAACTTGGAATGCAACTTTTTTGCTAACACTAATAAACACTACAAAATTGTATTCTTGGTGTAGTGTCTAGGTCGAAAAGGAAGGCATCCAAGTAATTGTGAAGACAATGGGAAGTGTGTGGAGATGTGTCAAGACATTGGCCAAATTTCCAATTTATGGATGGTGAGATGCATAACTTAGATAAATCTCATTTTGAAAATCAATGCAAAAGTGCATTGAATAAATAGGCATTGAGATTTTCACTCATGCCTAGTAAGTGGCAGAGTTGCACTCATACATGATGGAATTGTATACTTAAATGCATTTTGTTAAAGGAATTTTGTGAGTGCATGTACATATTTTTTTCATGGAAATAATTATACTAATGGTTGAAATGTTTCTAACTCAAGAAGTTGAGAACATTTGAGGAATTGTTAAACATTGCAATAGGAAAGTTGCAAGTGAGATAGTCATAGGAATAGCGAATACATAAAATTTCCTATTCAAAAAATTGAAGAAGTGAACTTACTGTTGTTAATTATCAACATGCATATGCATAGAATGATGATTCATTCTATTTGGTTAAATTGTTTGGTAATTGTGATTGAATTGCTAGGTGCATGCAATTCTAAGATCATTGCATAAGGTGTTGTACATGTTGAATTATGATGTATAGGAAATATTGACAATCTGTTGGTTGTATGCAATATATAATGATTGCAGGAAAAGTGGTATTTAGCATGGTGCTTGCTGAAAGCCAGAAGGAAAATTACATCCTATTATTGCAACAACAATGAAAAATTCTGAAATAGAAATTTCATATTTTGGGAAAATTCAAATTCCTTATGAAATTAATTTGATTTCTAAAATGGATTTTTTATAATGCTCTCTCATGATAAATACATGTTTATGATGTAGATGAGATGATAATGATTAAAGTTGGAACTCATGGAGACACGGTGCTCTGAGACTTCCTGTCCGGCCTATGTTGGAGCCCTGGAAGGGAAGTTGAACAACCGATGAACTGTTGGACAGTGGAGGTGCATACTATCTTGGGTTGTATAGGCTTGTGGGGAATAGAGATCATTGGTTGGAGTGTTGATGAGGTTTGGTACCTTAGCCTAGACTATGCAGATATTGATTGTGGGTCGTGGTTATCTTGGGAAGTCATTGCCCTGATGGAGTCATAGCCATGCTCGAGAGTGGTACGCCACTGAGAGTTCATTAGCAGTGAGATCTAAGGTTGGTGTAACATCATGGATCTACAACCAGTTGTTGCTTCAATGAAGTTTAATTGAAGCATGTAATAAGGAACAATGAGTTGATTTATTTCCTAGAGTAGATCTATGGAATAGAGAAATTGAATTCAAGCTGTAGTATGAGTACCAATAGTGGTGCTGGAAAGTAGAGCACCAGATGGATAACAATCTTTCAATAGCTAAAGATTAGATATTTTAAAGAATTTGAATGGTACGTGGTATATAACGCACTGAGGATTTTCAAAAAAAAATTTGTACATGCGTACAAGATGCACTGAGGACAGTGCATAAATAAGGGGAAGGGATTGTAATATCCCTAGGTCGAACCCCAATTGTAAATGTAATAATGTACTGAAGCTGCTGAGATGTTTTATATCTTTTTGACATGCATCTTCCATGGTGTAGTGCGCGCATTTATTGCACAATAAAATGATGAAATGGGCACATTCCAGGATACCGCGCACAACAACTTAAGTGTGCGTGATATTGAGGCCAGGGAGCCTCTATGTATATGTTTTGCTTCATAGGATGGTGAGCTAGTTATTATAAGCGAGGAGGCTTATGTTTTGAATTAGGCCGCAGAGCCTAGATGTTGAATGCCAGTGTGCCTACTTTTGTATATGTCTCAGAATTAATATAAACTACATCGTTGCGTGCAGACTGACCACAATAAAAGAGTATGAGGGACTAAACTCCACTAGTTAGGGAAAGGGAAGTTATAAAAGTTAAGCAAAAGGGGGTAATATAGGGAGCTTAAGCCAAAAAAGAATATTATGTTAATATTTCTTAAAATATAAAGTATGGATAATTATTTTATCCTAAGTTCCAAAGTTGGGGACAAGTGGGCCAAAGTAGCTCCCAACATGACAAGTGTCAAGTTGGGGACATGCATACATATTGTTGGGACATAGTTCATTCTCCCATCTTTCCATCATTCTTCCCATCATTCCTTCCATCATTCAGTCATCCAGTCAATCACCCATGAGCATGCACACACCCATTGAGATATCCTTCGTATCTTCATGACTATACCCGAACCTGTATCCATAGCCATTTTGTGTTCGGGTGGCTGGTTATCTTGGGAGCTAGACTGAATAAGTGGGTTGTTAGGCCCATGGGATATTGAAGAGGCAGGTTTTCAGGCCCATGATAAATTCTCTGGGTGAGATAATTGATGGGGATTCATTTCCTGAAGGTGTTGAACTACAACTACAGTGCTCTGAGACTTCATGTCCGACCTGTTGTTGAAGCCCTGGAAGGGAAGTGGGGCAGTCGAAGGACTGTTGAGCAAAGAAGGGGCACACTTCCTGGGGTGGGACAGGCATGTGGGGAATGAGGTACTATAGGCTGTTAGTTTGAGTTGGCAATTGAGATGGAGTCTTTCCTATTGTCCATGAGCCATTAGCCTGGTTAGGAATCCCTTTACCCAGGTGGAGTTTAGTCCCAGCTCGGGGGTGACCCATTGCTAAGAGTGATGAGCAGTGTGGTCTAAGGTTGGGAAGTTAATGGAAGGTCTGCACGCAGTTGTTGATATCCTTACCAAGATACGTGTCAACTGTGTGATAAATTTACATGCCACATTGTTATTTACATGTTTATTTTTATGGGTTTAGCCTATGTGTGGTTAAAACTGTCTATCTATTTATGGGTATTTCCTGTATATGCTGCATGTATACGTTTAATATTATTTCAATGTGAATTCATGCATTTACATATGTATTTGACTGTTTACATTTTATACATATATTTCCGCAAGAGTTATGTATGTATATATTTTTTTATTTGCATGCAGTTAGAAAATTGTATGTGTCATAGCTCAGTTGGATATTGGGTATGTTACAGTATGTTCTGTAGAGAGAACATAAGAGTTCTATGGCGTAGCGTGGCCTGGAATGGATGTTCAGGGATGTTACAAATTGGTATCTGAGATAAGTAAAGCATCTAAGTAGTGGCATTGCCCGACTTGTTGGTGGCTGGGGATGTTACATCTTGTTCCTTCCTCTTCCCTGACTTCCTCTTTTCCTTCTCTTCTTTCATGGTCGTCTTGATATTATTTATCCTATGCCTTTTATTTGTGCGTCGTCTCTTCTTGTTGTTCTCCATCCAAACTTCCTTCCCAATAGTCCCCAAACACTCACTTGTCTCTCATCCCAAGACACTTAGTCATGTTGTCTCATGTTCTTCCATGCTTCAATGAATTTCTGGAGGATCTCCTTTGTTGCATGTACTACTGCTATGAATTCAGCCTCCTTTTTTACAATTTCATCCAATGTCTTCATTGTTAATCTATTTGATTTGGCCTCGGTATCTTGCACTACTAATGTCATGCTAGTTTGTGCAGTAGCTAGTTCCTCTAGTACCCTGAGTGCCTGGTTGTGTCACAGTCACAACTCCTGTGCGATCCTTTGTTGTTATTCTTTTAGTTGTTCCACTGCAAGGTATAGTTTCCTATTAGTTAGGACTTTCGCCATTCTTTCATTTGGTGGGGGTTATTTGTGCACTTCGTGGCATGAATCACTTGTTCCTACGCAACCCTTATTTTCCCGTCCAGTGCTTGCATCTCTAGGGTGTTTGTCTTCTCTATCCACATGTGTGTTCCTTCCTTACATATATTTATACACTCTTTTTCCAAGATTTTAATATTCTCCACCACTGTCTGCACAATCCTTTCCCTTTGCACTCTTTCTTCCAACGGTGTCCCTGGTGTTACGTGTGACTCCATCTCTGCATCCTTCCTTCGAAGTCCTTTAATGACCTCTCTAATATTTATGAATTGTTCTTCTATCATGAATTCTACCACCATTGGTACTTTTAGTACTTCCTTATATAATTGCTATACCATTGCTTCAACTCTCTGCACCAATTGCTCGACTTACTCTTTTTCCTTCTTTATTTCCTTGGCCTTTTCCTCTTCTTTGTTCTTTTCCTACCCAACTTTCTTGGCTTTCTCTTCTTCTTCAATCTTTCATTGTGTGGATTTCTTGGGCTTCTCTTCTACTTCAAACTTCTCCCTCTTATCTTCCTCTGCATCATTGTCTGCTTTTATTTTTTCCTTTTTTGCGTTCTCATATTGTCATTCTGTGACACACTTTTCCTATAGCACCTCGTTATATTACTTCTACAATTCCTCTTTCTCAACCTCCACCTTTGTTATTTCTATGGCTGCAGTATCTACACGAATGCATAATTCCTGTGTAATCCATGTATGTAAGCTCTACAACACTTATGTACTCATCTGGGATAGGACTAATTCCACGTGACTTAGTCCTTGTAACTACTATTGAATTTCGGGATTAGGTAGCCCGACTATCCCTACTGGCACTTTGATCACTGTGCACGGTGCTATCGCCTAAACCAACCCTATTGTCTATGTCACTTATGTCAGAATTGTTTTTCCTATGCCTAGTCCTTGTGCGAGTGTTAATTGCATTGTCTATAGGGTCTTTTGGATTACCCCTAGTTGTTCATGTATTAATTCTTGTTTCTTGGTCCATCCATCAACTACCTCTTCTTCTAACCTGTGTTGCATCCTACTTCTTTCTTTGTCCATCATCTGCTAGAGTGATACCAACTGATCCTGCATCTCCTTGTGGTGTGCTTCTTGCTTCTTAGTTTCTTTCTTCCAAATCTCCTCTGCAGTCATTTATTTGTTGGTCAATTCGATCCATGTCTCCTTCAGTTAAAATGTAGAATGAACATGGTGGTATTTGTGCCATATTTTTCTTTTGCATTCTCCCTGCTTGTGTTTCTCTCATGTCCTTTCTTTTTGTGCCTTTCTTCGGGGATTTTTATTTTTCATGTAAGACCCTTGTTCCTATTGATTTATATTTTCCTTACGTATCCCCTAGATATTAAAAATTGTTCTCTTGTTCCTCCTCTTCGTCTGATGGTTCTTCCCTACCTCCAAGGTTATTTCTCTCCTCCTCCTAGGTCTAACCCTAGCCATCAGTGCCCTTGTTCATCTCCTTCTACCAGTCTATAAGTTTTGGTTCCACTTTCTCTATTGTCACCATGTAGCTCATTTGTTTCCATTGTTGTGTTGTGTCCTACACAAATTTTACATACATATGGTGCATGTTGGATCTAAACCGCATGATGCTTTCGTATGCTACTACTGTTTCTATTGGAATGCACGATGTTTTTATTGCTATCTGTGTGATACAGTATAAGTAGTTAAAGAATACACTGTTCGTCTCGGTCTGTCTCCTCTTCATTGTTGTGTGACATATGTTTGTATACTTGTGAGATATGGTTTGACTTCCTGATCTATGCACGGACTAGGAATACTTCATCTCTATGACATTTGCATTGTATTTTGCATGCCAATACTTGTGTTTCAAGCCTTACCATTTTATTACTGATTTCTTGGACATCTAGTCCCCTCTTTCCCCTTACTGTGTCAAATTTGTCTTTCATTTCCTCTGAAAGTGCTTGTTTGATGCATGTTTTCCTCACTGTTCATGATGCCATAGATCCATGAAACATTTTTTTGTTACGACCTTTGTTCTAAGTGATTGATCTCTGATCGTTCTCATATCTCAACGGATGTTGGCCCCTCTAGTGAATTCACCCATTTATAATCATTGTTAGTTGTAGTCTTGGCATTCACACGCTAATATGTAGTCTTATCTTGTTGTACTCCTCATACAGGTTGTCATGTTGGCGAATCGTTTGACATGTTTTGGTTTGATTCTACAAGGTATGTAAATATTTTTGCGCACCTTCACTAATAATGAACTGTCTTCACAATGGTTCTACCATACCCTAAGTAGTAAGTCAATTGCATGTTAACGATATCAGTCATCCTTGGTTCCTTCGTCATGTTAATGATATTGTTCATCCTTGGTTCCCTCATCGTATGGGGTTGTTATATCGCCATTTAAGTTTTTCAGTTTCGTCGACTTTTCACATAGATGTTCAATTTATGGAGTTGTTCCTTCTGCTTAACTTGTTATGACGTGTCATGATGATTTATCTTTTTATATTTTTTATTGCGTCATTAGTCCTGCCTTGCACATGTATTCTATTTCTTCATGTTTTTTTCCTCGTTTTGTCTCCTTGTCTCATGGGCTTGCATCATCGACTGAGCTTGTCCTATCTTGCACCATCATGGGACTTCTCCTTATTCATCTGTAACTATTGTTTCCTTCTTCTTCATATATGACAACTATAATGCCGCATGGCATGGTGTCATTACTACCTCCTCCTTGACCATTTTTGCATCGGGTTTCCTTGGTTGGAAAATTGACCCCTCCCCATGCAGTTTTCATTGTCAATCTATCTGCACGTGGACTCTGTTTTAATGGTTTATCATCAGGCTTAAGATGGATTCTCATTTCATGTAGCTCGCCAGTTATCCCCTTTATTACTGAGAAATTCTTTGGGAATAAGTCCCAGTACTCACATAGTAATTCGAATATTTTTTCGATGGTCTTGTCATCCCAATAGTCTCCTATCTACGCCAACTTTGTATTTTACTATGTTCCAATATTAACTTTGTGTGTCTTGATTAGTTGCGCATATGTTGTAGATTCCATATATGGGCCCTCTACTAGTTGTTCTCCCTCTGTTTCATGTACTTGGATGTTGTGAGGATCATTATAACATTCAAGTAATTTATGGATTGTCATAGAAGAATTATGTGCGCTGCATATCAGTATTACTTCTATATGTTCTTCTTCATTGCATATCGATCTTACTTCCATATTTTCTTATTCATTGAATATTTTGTGTTTGATTTCTTGAAGTGTTGTTTATATCAAGGGTGAATTATGTTGAAATTTAAATGTTGCTTTGAACCTTTGACTTATGTAACCCCACTCTCTTATGTCTTTATGCACTTCCATTTCTAAATACCCATTTTTCGGTATTTTCTTAAGAGTATAAATGAACCCATGCATCCATTCCTCCTTGGGAACTGCATTCTACTAGTTTTCACACTACGCAATATGCTCTACTGGGTTCCCTTCACCGGTATATTTCTGTGTCATGTCTCCTTCTTCGATATTAAATATTATCTATATTAGTCTCCTACATTATTGCCTATCATCCATGGTTCCTTTGTGTGTCTCCCACCATCTTGAAGGTGTGGCTTTCAATACAATATCCAGTGCTAGAAGCCTTTGTTTCTTGAGTACCTATGCATCAAAAAAATTTGCGGATGTTTTTATATTTTTCAAGCCTTCATATTTAGGTGGGTTGCACAATTATATTCCAATCCACATTATATACCTTGTCATGTGTGTGCATCATCGAGATGAGAGTTCATGCATCCTATGCTACCAATTTTCCATACCTGCTTTTGAGTCACATGTACACAAACTGATAAATGTCCAAATTAGTGCTCCATATGTTGTGGGGTTAACATAATCATCCATATTTGTCATCATGTTGTACAGTTGATCTATTTCATCACCTCACGCTGATTCTATGTACCACCTTCATTATTTTGGGTCTAAGGGTGCAGTCACTTTCAGGTATTCGACTTCAAATATCATATCACACATTTTCAAGTTGATAATGGCTTGGTTATCAAAGGCCCATTCTAGACTGATTAACGTTATATATGGTTGGTTTTCATCCACAATCTCAATAACTTCAAAATCTGTGACACTGTTCACTCCAACTATGTTCACAAGTATTCTTGTTAATTTGCCAATATGTACTATTTTGTACTGATTTTCTAGTCTTAATTGGATGGGTGACAATGATAACTTTGGTTTCCCCGTCATCTCCCATGTCTACTTAGGTATCACGTTCACGTCATACCTTAAGTCCAATATCACATTGTCTATATCATATTCCCCAATCTATGCATTGAACCTGGATTATTTGTTGGTTCTTTTATTGCACAGTAGTTGATTCACTACTTTTCTTTCAATAGGGGTTTCCTTTCCTTGAGCACAGTGATCGATAATAAATCATAATGTATGCAACTCCTTTTCAACTTCGACCAACTCGAGGTAAATTTGCAAAAAATTTCCTAAGGTGCTTACCTTCTCCAGTGATTCTTTGGTCATGACCTGGTCCTCAGTGCAGTGCACATCCTCCATAGGTGGTATCGTTGATGTGGATGTTGTCCATTCCTGTCGCAGGATTTCCTTCCTTGATTTTTTACAGGTCTCCTTCTCTTCTTGTGGGTCAAATTCTCGTGTAGGTACTTCTTATTTCTTTACCCATTTCTCAACCATTTTCTTTGCGTTGGTTGCATCCATCCCTGTTTTTGTTCCTCCATGTGTAACAAATGCTATTTTGGGTCCTTAGTCCTATATTTTGGTGTATATATTTAGAATATCCGGGTTCTAGTTTCGATTCCCTCTCACCTTCCATTTTTCTAGTAGTTGTGGGTATTCTTCTATCACATGTTCTAGTGCCCGAAAGTAAGTACATGTTGTGAAGGGATTTTGGCAATCACGTGCTAAGTGTCTTGGCTAGTTATAAGTTATAACATACTATGGGGCCTCTTCCTCCTCTCCCCCTATTGAATCCTCCTCGTTTTCCTTTGTTGACTCCTCTTGGAGCACTACACTTCCCTCCTCCTTCTGTCGAATCATTCTCCTCTTGAATCATGTACATGTATGTTGTGCACTCCCTTATTAGATCAAATGCACGAGAATATTTGTCTTGATGTCCCACTGATTTGAAAAATATAAAGAATAAGATTCATGGGGTATGATGATATATTTGTAATAGTTGGCACTCATGGGGGTTATGTCCCCACGTCTTGCATATCTCTTAGTATCCTCCTCATGGTAGCGGGTTTGGTTCTCTAGGTGCTAAATACTATGCAAAGGATGGAAATTCATCTTTGTGGTGACCCTCATACCTGCATTTGGTAAACCATATATGTTCCTATTTCTCTTTCCCCTTTGTAATTTCTACCAACGAAATTTTTAATGCAACTAGTTGGTTCTGTATCTGCGCCATTCCGCTATTGTCTCCAACCAAAGACACTTCCAATTTCATAACAATTTTCAGTTCCTTAGTCTAGGATGTAACCTTTTATTGTATTAAAGGACTACATATGTGAGGTAACATGCTTGCAATGAACCACTATCTATGTAGTTGATTGGGTATTTGAAATGTTAACCTCCCCATCACATATTTGAACCTCTAATAGAACTCCCATACTAAATCACTCTATACTTTCTTGATCTGTTTGAGCTTAGGGATGTACTATGACCCAAAAATTTGTTTCTTAAATTCTTTTAACAATGCTTGTGTGATCTCTAATAATGTCCTTGTTTAACCCACTGGCATAGTAATTTGGAGCTTCATGTACCAAACTAGCGCGCGTCCTCAAAATGTTGTTCCTAGATGCACATTCTTTGTTCCATCATCATGGACATTATTTGTAGCCCATATGGTTTCACATATGAATAGATGTTTTCCTATATATTCAAATACAATTCCTTTGAACTCTTGTAATCTAAATGTATTATCTACTCCTTCCATGTTGCTAGGTGTAGGACCCCTTCCTGGTCATGATGGTTGAGTCTGACTATCTGTATCACTACCACTACTCTAGCTACTTCTACTCTGACTTCCTTTACTGATTATAATTTCTCGGGAAATATCTTAGAACGTTGTCTCTAATTTAGGTGACGCACATGAGATTGTTGTTTCAAACCAGGACTCAGCTCAGACAAGACTTATTGGTTCTTCTATGACTGGAATGAACTGGATATCTTCCACTTCTCCCTCTATATGTTGTACTTCTATGATGTGAATGTTTGTGTAATGTTCCAGGTAGTCACTATGCTACTCTTTCTCCCCAGCCATAGTTCTCAACTTATTGTACCTTATCCCACTGCGCATGACTCCAAATTCATCTTCTCCTTCTGATATTCCTTCTTCTTTCTCTTTCATTCTCAGTATCGCTTTCCTCTATCCATTTTTCTACCCTCAGATCAACTCCTAGTTTGAAAACCGCATTCCCTCCATTTGTTTAAAGTTATTTAGTTATCGGGATCCATCGTAATCACTTATTTATAACATAGAAACATTTTTATTGAGGTAACTAACGACCTTATGAACCTTCCTCATGGACCTCAGAAGAATCATATTTTTGCAACATTGTAAGCCTCGGTACAGTCTATGGAAAATTCTTTTACGTATCCTCCCAAGATATTGTCCAACCAAAATTCCACTGTGTGGGACGTCCTATTGTCTATTGCATCCACTCATATCACTAATTCATGAGTCAAGTTCTTTGTTGCAATTGGTCTGTGTATGCCAATCTTTTCCACAAATCTCTCCATCCATTCTGCTAAAATATTAGGAAATTCACTGAAAAATACCTCATGCAATTTTGTACACACATACCTTTGCAGCCATTTCTTGGTCTCCTTCTGTGAAAATTATTGTTACTTTTGCTCCAACCATTTGGTTATTTATTTCCTCATCGACCTCCAAAACATTCCCTCACTTTCAGATTCTGGGTCCCGACAACAAAACCATTTGTTGGTGTGCACACAAGAAGGTTTAAGACCCTAGGCTCAAGGTAACTAGTCCAACAAAACCTTACAGATACCGTCCCTTTAAGCATCACCTGTAACTAGGAGAATTTTCACCCGAGGTATCCTTATGGGGATTGTCGAAACCAAGATTCTGCAGTAGTGAGGGAAAGAAGGGAGACACACTCTTTCATACCTAAAATATCCTTTTGTGCACTAGATCCTAATTAACCTGACCTTGTTACTTGTTTCTATATGCATATTAGTCTATATTTTTATCATTTAGCAATTCAACATACAATTAAAGTTAATGTGCATGAATCTATCAACGTTATCGGTAAAGATAATCATTCACCCATAATAAAAGTAGGAATTAACATCATATAGACATGAATTAACATATTAAAAGCATGAATACCATTCCACAACATAATTTGACATAGAGATACCCTGGTTCACCCCCTCTTGGGCTACATCCACAAAATATTTTCTTCTTTGTTATAGTTAAGGCATTCTTCTTGCGCTCTGTGGTACAATAGGTGTTCAATATACATTCCTCTTCTTACATTCAAGGATTTTTTAAATAAAATATCCTACAATCACAACAATTACTCAGAATTCCTCTGTTTCTTCAATGTTTCCTCTTTTGTTTTCATTGTCATCACTTCTACTCTTTATTTTGTACTTCTCAACTACTCTCCTATATCTCCTAAACTTATTCCATATTTTACATATTTAGGTCACTTTCCTCTTCAATTTTTCTTTCCATCTCACATTGCATTGGCTCCCACTCATGCTTGACTGGTGAAAACTCATTACGAGTTGGATACATCTCATGCTCGACTGGTTTTCCTATATTTTGCGGGATTTTGCTCCTACCTCTTCCATGTATTCCTCTCTTTCTTCTCTCTTCTTTCATGGTCCTCTTGATCTTCTTGATCCTACACCTTTTTTGTGCATCGTCTCTTCATGTTGTTCTCTTTCCAACTTGATTTCCCAAAAATAAGAATCCATTCCTAAATACCCATTATAGACTCTACCTTACTACGCATGAATAATAACATACCCATAACTGATTACAATAATATCATGATAGCAATGACTTGATCCCAAACCAAACAAAAACAAAACCAAAATATATCTCATATACGCTCATTCATCAACTCTGGAATGATTTACTTTGAACCAACCGAATGATCATCCAACCAACATCTATTACCTTGTTCCTTGTCGCGTTGCCTCGCTCTTTATACCTTTCTCCTAGTCGCTTCTTGGACTTCTTGTTCTTTTACTTTTCTATCCTTTTTCCAATGGTATCCAGTGTTTTTGTCTCTTTTCTAACTGCTTGTCCAGCTGGTGCATGGCTCTTTTTGTTGTCTTTGTTGTTATTACACCTTTAGTTAGCTTTAACTCTTCTGACTCATTTTCACTATTGTCCCTTTTCCAGCTAGTCATGCAACACTTTCCTCAAAATGTTGGCATTTCTGAAAAAATGCATAGTTCTAAAAAATGAAGGGCCCGACAAGATATTACCTTGGTATTGTATTTTTTCAATCAGATTAAGGATTTTTTTTCATTTTAGGTAAGGTATTCCATGGATGTGTTGAAGAGGTTCAAAATGATGAATTTTAAACCAAAACCAACTCCAATTGCAATAGGAAAAAATATTGTCAAAGAGGAAGTGGGATCCAATGTAGATCCAACTCTATAATTCAAGCGATTGGTTGGCACCCTCATGTACCTCGTTGCCACTAGGTCAGACTTTATGTATGTTGTCATTTTGATTTCTAGATTCATGGAGTCTCCAAAAGATTCACATTGGAAAGCTGGAAAAATAATTATGAGATATATTGTTGGAAGAACATGATATGGTATATTATATTCCATCACTAGTAATGATTTCTTGATTCGATATAATGATAGTGATTTTGCAGGTAGTATTGATGACAGGACGAGTACTTTAGGATATGTGTTCCATCTTATTTCAGGTGTGATTTCATGGAAATCCAAGAAGCATGCTATTGTGATAATTTCATCACTTGAAACTCAGTATGTAGTAGCCACAAAAAGAACTTGTCAAACATTTTGGTTACATAGAGTATCGGGTCATCTTCTACAAGAACAAGAAGGATCAACTCCATTGTATTGTGACAACAACTCAACAATAGCTCGATGAAAAAAACATGTTTTCCATAAAAAAAACAAGCATATTGATATTAGATATCATTGTGTTAGAGAAATTGTAAACAATGGATAAATCTACTTGGAATCTTGTAGATCAAATGACCAATTAGCTGACATATTTACAAATCCATTGGAAAATGATATTCTTTAGTTTCATAGATAGAATTTATGTGTTGTAAACGCTAAATCATTTGGTTGTAGTAATTAATGGGAAGTGTTAAAATACAATTTCGCTCGTAGATATTTTTGGAAATTTTTAATTTTAAACTCTAGAAGAATTTTAGTTAGTTGTAGTTAGTTGAAGAAAACTCTAGAAGAGATGAGATCTCAATTTTCTATTATTAGTAAAAAATTTGTATTTAAATCTCTATCCAGAAGCAATGAAATGAATATATTTTTAGATTCGTAGCTCACCTTATGTTTAGTTTTTGTGTGGTCATGCTTGATTTATCGAGTCGTACCTATTTTTAATTGGCCCCTTCCTCCTTCAAAAAAAATTGATGGAGGATTCAACATTATGTAATTCTAATGCATGCATGTTGAATAATATTTATTTATTTATCCAATTCAACATCCTAATGTGTATTGATATAATAGTGCAACATGATGATTATAATCTATTAATTCAATCGATCAATATATACTTTTAATTATAGAAATTTAATTGTACACTTCATTTTATATATTTAATAACACATGAGGTGATCCAAGTGGATATTGGTGGCCACCCACATATTCCAACTGGCTCTTATTGACAGTTTTTAGTTCAACACATTCTTCTTTAATTCTTTTTAATTGTGGTTTCTACACTTTTGGGGCTGTCTAAATCCCTACACATCTTCCAGGTGGAGATTTGTGGCCGCCCACCTAATCCAACTGGCTTATTTTGGATGTTTTCATGCCAACACATCGTTTTGTACTTCCAGGTCCATTTCGGGGCCCTAAACAATGTTTTTTTGTCTTGGCACAATCAAATTGTAGACATAGTCAGACTTTGACGAAATAATGTGTATTTCTCTAAAAGTCCTTTCCAACGGGCTATCACGCACCTAAAACAGAGGTCGTATGCAAAAGTTACGACCTTGGGAAGTTGAGGTACCAACTTACCCATGGATGCCCACATAACATTTGGCGTTTCATCTCCTAGGGTTAGGTTTTTGGACGTATAGAGTTTTTGCGTTCATGAGTAATGTTAAAAAGGCCTCATGAGCCTCATTGTAATCATTTTTCTCATATGTATGCGCATAACATCCACATCTCTTTTCAGAGATAGCTACCACCATTGGAGCAAGTTGTTTTTCAGTTCTGTAGTTTTACAGTTTCAGCCTATTTTATTTATTCAATAGAAGTTATTGTTCACTGGATATCTGTTGTTGTTCTCAATATTTTTTTTTATTGTATTCAATCTATTATTCTTTTTGTTCCACTCATAAATCCAAATCATTTGTATCAGAGTAGTCTGCTCTTTATTTATTTTTCTTCGTGCATGTCCCCAACAAGATCTAGCTATAAGAAGTTGGGACTTGCAGTAATCGATCCTTTGCAAAATCGGCCACACCGAGCCCGAAAACAACCCATGGGGGAAGAGAAGAAAGATTATGGAGCAGGATATCCTTTTAAAATGTTGTTCGAGGAAGCCCTTGCGTGAAAAAGGAATGAAATGATGGAAAAATTGGCAAATATCCTTCAGTGGCTGCCCACAGGGATACATCTTCATCAAGCGGACATGCAAACCCCTTCAATGTACAAGTAAATTTTTATATTCCATTATTTGAAGGACTGATAGATGCAGATGTTGTAGACAAATGGTTGAATCTTCTCGAAGGGTATTTTTCGATCCACAATTTTTCCGACAGCGAAAAGATTACTTTTGCACTCCTCAAGGTCGTCCCCCATGTTAAGGGCTAGTGGGATACTTACTCTGAGAAAAGGGCCATAGAGCAATATGAAATATTTGTGGGTTTCCCCACATGTGATTCCTTTAGGGATGCCATTAAATAACAGTACTAGCATGTTGGAAGCTACGAGGACTAGTACACAAGATGGACCATGTTGCATCCGGAAAGGGACCAAACAGTACCATATTTCACCAATATTTTCCATACCCTGTGGACCAAATTGGGTATCAAAGACTCTAAAAAATATATGTTTCTCAAATACCATGGTTTTTTGCATAGTACATTCAAACAAAAATGGATTTTATGGACATCGCATCATTAGGTGCAGCTTATAGATATGTTGTCAAGATCGAGCAAAAATTTAAGCAGAAGAGGTGAGAGTTTGTATCTGCAAACTCCTCACAGCCAAAGTAGAGAAAAAGTGGCCCCAACACACAAACAAAAGGATAGAGAAAAGATGGCCACTCTCAGGACAACCAGTCTAAGCTGCAACCCAAGAAAGGTAATGAGAAGTTGAAGAAGGACACGAGAAAATGGTGTGAATACCATAAACTCCCTTCGAACAACATCGAAGAATGTCACTCCAAGAAGTCATTGGT
The DNA here is from genome assembly GCA_009831015.1 of Picea engelmannii. Taxonomy (NCBI): domain Eukaryota; kingdom Viridiplantae; phylum Streptophyta; class Pinopsida; order Pinales; family Pinaceae; genus Picea; species Picea engelmannii. Next base: position 223,050 of record ML785142.1, read on the forward strand.
GGCTGAGATGAAATATTTTGAGTCAGTGGAATATTGTGACTCCGAATCAAATCCATAAAGTGGGAAGTGGATCATCGATGTCGAACCCAGTGCCACTGTCGCTACCACCAAAGTCCAACCAATAAAACCAGAAGAACCAGAAGAATGAGAACGCCTCTTTCACTCACATATGTGGGTAAAGGGGACTCCATTTAATTTAATTTTCTATAGTGACAGTCAGAATAACCTAATTTCAGCAGAGGTCGTGAAGCGGTTGGACCTGCCTATAACACCACACCTGCAGCCCTACACCATCAGTTGGCTTCAACAAGGATAAGATATCCACCTCATCCAACAGTGTCGTCTTCCCTACAACATCAATCCCTTAAAAGATGAGGTATTGTGTGATATATATCCTCTTTAATTTTCTGATGTTCTTTTAGGCCAACCATATTTGTTGAGGTGAAATGTCATGTATGATTCTATACCCCTCATTGTTATTATTACTTTGGGTAGAAATTTGTATAGTATACCAAAGGTAGCACCACCTACTGCTATTTATTAATATCTGCTAAGCAATGCAGTAAGGTCATCTCACAGACTGGGAAGATCATCTTCTTTGTAATCTGTGCTATGAGTAAGAAGAAGGTTGCCACCACATCCGTGGCCTCTACACAGAGCCTTTGTTTTTGGTATAATCAAGTGGACGGTATCATGGAAGCGTACAAAGACATATTCTTCTCTCCCATCGGGGTACCGAAGCACTACTAAGTCAATCATCCAATTTATCTAAACCACAGTGCACAACTGCCTAATGGACTAGTCCATCGTCGCTCACTAATGGAAAATGACGAAATCAAGCGCTAGATCCAAGAGTTGCTTCAAAAAGGGAACATATGACCCAGCTCCTCCCCTTGCAGAAGGTCAATTTTTCTAGTGTGGAAGAAAGACGTGACCTGGAGGCTCTGCATTAATTACAAAGAATTAAAAAAAATCATAGTCAGGAACCGATACCCAATTCCCCAAACTGATTACCTTATTGACCAACTCAAGGGGGGAAATTTCTTCAACAAGATTGACCTAAATTATGGCTACCACTAGGTTCCCATCGAACCAATTGATGTATGGAAGACAACTATCAAATCTAAATAAGGTCTCCTCGAATGGTTGGTCATGCCCTTTGGCTTAACAAATGCACCAACAACTTTCATGAAATTGATGGATGATGTATTGAGACCCTTCACTGAATATTTTGTGGTGGTATATCTATATGACATCGTCATATTCGACAGAACATGGGAGGAGCACATGCAGCATATTCAACAGCTTTTGGGCACTCCGTGGTAGCACATGCTATATGCCAACTTCAAAAAATGCTCATTTCGCAAGAACATAGTCAAATACCTAGGCTACATTGTTGATGAGCATGGAGTACATGTGGATCCAGCTTATATCCAAGTCATTCGTGATTGGCTAGCCATGACCACACTAACCGGGATTTGGAGCTTCTTCAGACTTTCCAACTTCTACCAAATTTTTATGTTTTGATTATCCCATATTGCATGGGACCTCAACCAAGTATCCAAGGGAGGTGGCAAGGTAAATTTTGCATGGGGGCAGGCACAACAACAAGCATTTGATTATCTGAAGCATTGCCTGTGCTCAACTCGAGTACTCTCTTTACTTGATCTACAACAACTGTTCGATATCGATATTGATGCCTATGACTATGTTCTAGGTGCAGTTATCACTCAACATGGTCATCCAGTAGCATACCATAGTGAGACACTCTCAGATAATGTCCAAAAATACCCCACCTATGACAAAGAAATGTTTTCCATTGTCCAAGCTTGTCGTGAATGGAAGCATTACATTCTGGGAAAGGAGAAAATCATCCACATTGATCATGAGCCTCTGCAGTTCATACAGACAAAGGGGAAGTTGCAGAAATGACCACTATCAAAAGTGTTCCACATACCTACAGTAGCTCCATGTCAACATCAAGTGTAAAACATGGAGGAAAAATCATGTTGTTGACTTCCTCAGTCACCCTCTAGTTGTTTCCCTCACCACAGTGCTCCATTCCTATGGGCATGAGAGATCTAAGTGGACTCAACTTTATTAGCGTGACCCTGACTTCGCCACCACCTATCAGCTCTTGGGTACCTGAGAAAATGTCACTGATTTTCACATCCACGATGGAATTTTATGCCATATGGGCCACCTCTTTGTTCCCACAAGCAATCATGAAAATATGATTTGGGAGGAGCACTACAGTCGAATGGCAAGACATTTTGGTGTGGAGAAAATTGTGGTCGATCTACCGAAACATTTTTATTCACCAAAACTTTGACAAGACGTTAGAAAGTATATCATATATTGCACTACTTCTTCCATTTCCAAGCCAACCATCAAGAAGCAAGGATTATACACCCCTCTTCCTACTCCCTAGAGGCCTTGGGAATACATCTCGATGGATTACATGTCTATCCTTCTATCTATCAATCACAGTAATAATTGTGTATTTGTGGTGGTTGATCAGTTTTTGAAGATGGCCATTATCACATCCTGCAAGAAGAGCATCATAGTAGCAGATACTTCCAAGATCTTCTTCGAAAGGGTGTGGGTCCATCTTGGGATACCATATACCATCACCTCAAATCAAGACAATAGGTTCCTCAACACATTTTGGTCGAGTCTCTGGTCACTTTTGGAAACCATGCTCACTAAACCCACTACTTTCCAGCCCAACACCGATGGCTAGACAGAGGTTGTCAATCAGATGATTGTGCACATCCTGCACATGTAGAAATCTAAGGATATGCATACATGCAATGTGAGTCTTCCCTATGTTCAATGTTGGTCACTGTAATTGCTTATTTAACTAAACAATAAAGTGCTACATAAATTGTCAACCCAGGGAAGTCTGTTTATTTCAAAGGTAATCACACACTGTATATGCTCAATCTCAAAAGCAATCTAAAGTTGTAGTAAAAATACATTAATCACACCTTGCCTTGAACAAACTGAAGTTCTACTTTGAATTACAGAAAATAAACCTACCTATCACAGAGTTCAAGTTTGAAGAAACAATTATCCAAAGAGTCATGGATTACATTAAGAGATAACAACCTAGGAAAGAAATCTTTCAGGACACTGCAAAAGGAAAGACCAACTATTCTATAACAGAGAACAAGACCCTATTCCCCGAGCAGGAATCTTCAGCACATGTTTCCGATCATCACACTTTCATGAACTCATTACTAATTAAAATGATTGACACACACTGAAGGCTAACTATCCCTTAACAGAGAACAGGGCCCTAGTCCCCAAGCAGGAATCTTCAGCACCTGTCCCTGATTATCATGCTTTCATACATTCGCAAAACAAGATTGCTAAATAGAATGATTAACAGTTACCCAAGCACGAATTATATGAAAACTATGTAACAACCAGTAAAGCGGAGTTTCAGCAAAACAGAGTTCAGTAAAGTAGAGTTTCAGCAAAACAGAACTTAATCAAGGCATGAACAAAAATGATACTAACACACTACAGAACTAATGGGTGAATCTTGTGAAGAAGGTGGGCCCTCCCTTCTCACAAGATTCCCCTGAAACGAAAGGAACTGGAAAGAAATGCTCAGAACAATGTTTTATTCATTTGTCAACTGTATCATGTTACAATGTCTGAAGTAAACACGTCCTTCTCTGTAATTCCTTTCTTATCCAATTAAAAAGGTCCTTTCTAATGATGATTTCCTCTTATTTAAAGAGGATAATCCCCTCGATACAATTTGATCATCAAATTACATGTGCACATCTGAATCCTATTCTTAGTCAGATCTAATCTCTATACTAGAATAGGATATCATGGTCTCTCGTAACAGAATGCTATTACAATAGTTGAAAAGGTGTTGAGTGAGGTGTTGTTGTTGTGGATGGAGTAACAACTTCTTTATTTATCTTCTTGTTAATGTTGTTGTATGTTGTTTCAGCATCGCAAATCGCGGGCTGTTTCAGCAACGGGATTTGTGTTCTGATTGTTTCAGCAACGTGGTCTCACGCAACAGCGATGGTTAATTCTGGCTCAAGGTGCGGCTGTTGTGGTCAGTGTAGCAGCTTCTTTGTGTGAATTGTTGTTTCAGCATCGTAGACCACTGAGAGTGTAACTGTTTCTTCTTGTGTGAGTTGTTGTTTCAGCATCGTAGACCACGGACTTTCAGCCACGGGGTTTGCGTGCTTTTGGCTGTTTCAGCAACGGGCCTTTAAACAACAATGATAATCTACAATTCAAACTGTTTCAGTACTTATATATTTCTGATCAATGGTTAAGTATGAGAGTAATGTAAAATTATATGCAAAAAATATTAAACATATAGCAAAGAGAAGAGACGTTATATAACTTTGGAGAGATAGGGTAAGGTGATAATGTAAGTTTAAATGTGAGTGGAAAAAGGATGTAATGGTAGCAAAAAGTGTGAGCAAAAAGGTACATTATAGGGTCCTAACATCCCCCCAAACTTAAAAGGTTGCATGTCCTCAAGCAACTTCAATCTGAATCAAAATATGGATACCGACTCTGAGCAAGCAAGTTACTTAAGCAATAGCTGTGGAAAGTGTTGTCTGTTGGAGCTCTGAATCCTTGAACGCGTTGTAGCCTTTGCCAAGCTGTTGTTTCGGCCTTCTTGGGCAACTTATGATGAACTTGATATTTCTCTGTTGGCATCCATAGGATAGGAAAATGAAACTGATAACCTATCCAGCTTTCAACACATTGATGAACACATTTGATGTAGCTAGGTACCCTGGAGATTGTTGTCTCGAGATTAGTGGGGCCAAAGGGATTGTGTTCCTATCTTTTCTCAACAGATTGTTGCCAAAACATGTTATTTTCTTGTAGGGCAGTGATATCTATGGATTTAATGAACTGTTGACAATCCTGAAGCACTGTTGTCTGTAGTTGCCGAATGTATTGAGTCATCCCTGGTTTCTTCAAAAACTGATAATACTCTGCAACAAAGGTGGCAACATTTTGTGGTTCTGGCCGTATCCAGAGAAGGTGGTTATCCTCATTATGCTTGGCAGCGAGGAAGTCATTCTGCCATATGATCTGATTGTTAAGGAAGGAGGTGAGTACCCGAATCTGGATATCACTGACAAGAGGGTTAAGGTTAAGCTGTTGGTTCTAAGGCATGGCCTCATTATGAAGATATACCTCACAGAGGAGGTGTTGATCCATAGCAGAGGCTTCTGCAAAGGTTCTAACAAAATCTGTTGGATTTAACACTGCATGGGGTCTGACTTCTTTGATTGAGTTAATCTGAAAAAATGTAAGTCGTTCCATGAGGAACAGAGAGTAATTGCAGGATGGTTTCCTTGCAGCCAACAACTTTTGTGCCAAATCAAACATCAGGAGAAATTTTCCTTTTAGCTATTTATTATGTTTCTTAAGGGCACGGGATTCCTGACATGTTTGCTCCAAAGCTTCCCAGTTTGAATAGATATGGTTTAGCCAGAGTAGTCTGTGCTCCTGCAGGCTTTTGTCCTGTGTAACAACAGACTCTTTTTTCCATTTGTACATTATTGCCTGCTCATCCCATGGTTGAGTTTGTGTTTCAGCATCGCAAGTGATATGCTGAGGTAGGGTCTGAGTGGCTTGTTCCACAAGGGTGTGGGTATTGATCTGGCTAGGAGGGGTAGATTCATCAATAGGCAATGTTTGTACAACTTTATTAACAAAAACAAGGGCTTCAGATTTGACAATTGTTGTAGGCCAGGGTTCATTTTTAATTTTGGAACGTCCTGTTGGTTCTTGTGTAACAACAGGGTTTACTTCTTTGACTGCAAAAGTCGTAGGTGCAGGGGAAGCTCCTGGCATTGGAATTTGAATTACTTTGTAGCCTGCTTGATAATAGATGTCCCCACATTGACTGCACATATACTCTCTACACTAATTCTCTATTGTATCTTCCTCTGTCATGGTCGCTATGCAAGCTAGGGTGTACAATTTAAGTTCCTTCTCGTAGGCTTACTTTACCATGACTAGCTCTTTCTTGTAGGCTTCCAATTCAAACCTTAGGAACTCATTTTCTTG
>ML785142.1:235166-269822 GCA_009831015.1 Picea engelmannii
TTAGGGTTAGGTTGTACAGGTAGTTGGGGCCTCATCATTTGATTGTTTGGTGGAGTACCTGATGGTAAGGAGAGTGGTTGCAGAAATTGTGATTGAGGTAATTGATTTGGGAGCGAGGGTTGTTTCCCTCTCCAATTTGGGTTCCATTGGTTCAGATACAGTTGTTGTTGTTGTGGAGGCCAAGGAGTCCACATTGACGGATCAACAAAGGGAGGGTTAGTTTGTTGCATGGGTGGGTAATTCATTTGATTTAGGTGTTGCATTTGATTATAGGGAGGGTAATTCATTTGATTAAAAGAAGGATAATTATTCCAACGATTAGAAGGTGTAAATGGCATATTAAGATTCATACCTTGTCCCCGCGGTTGCCATTGCCTTCTCTGTGTCAACGGATAGATGGCTTCAGCTTCTTCATCAGTTGGTTGTAATGTTGCCTTGATTCCTGGTAGAGAAGTACATTGTTGAGTTTCATGATCTTTATCACAGATGGTGCATATTAGATTTTTTTCCAATGGGCATTCCCTTCGTGGGTGCTTGTCTCTGCATTTAGAAAAAAAGATGGACATAGTTGCTTCTGCTTTGGCTTGTTTCTTTTGAATCTGTAGGGTATCAATTTGTGAGGTAAAAGAGCTTAACATTTCAGTTTTAAAACCTTCAAGTAAATTACCTATTTCGGCTCTTGTTGCTCCCCCACTGGCTGATGTTTGAACTCTTGAAAATGTGGTATCCCTACTATTTGATCTATTTCTTGAAGCTCCTCTTGAACATCTTTTACATAGGTTAACAATTTAATCATATGATTCTTTAGATATGTCCCCTTTTCCAAGCATATTCAGCATATCTAGACAGTCATCCCTTACTCCTTTTAGTAATATTGTTTTAAGAATATATTTACTTACATCGGGGTGACTGGATCTTTATAGATTATACTGTAGCCTTTCTACAAAGTCCTCCATATTTTCATCATCTTTCTGTATCATCTTGAATAGTTCCTCTCTTTTTTCTCTTGTTCAGCAATAGTCCTGGTATTTATGCAGGAATTTCTATTTCATCTGGTCCCATGTTGTGATTACATGACCTCCAAGACTCATGAACCATCTTAGTTCATTTCCTTTCAATGTTGCTGGAAATAAATTTAATTTTTTAGCATTGGAAATGTAATCATAACTTCTGCATAATATGTCAAACTCAAAAATGAATTCATCAGCATCCTCTGAAGATAAACCATGAAAGTTAGGTAGTGCTGAGAGTGGAATTTTCTTCATGGGAGCTACCCCTCTAGGAAGATCACCAATAGGAAATCCTAATGTGGAAAAAGAGTTTTCATCATTTACCTCTCTTTCAAGACCTGCCTGTTCTTCATGATGCAGTTCTTCATTATACTCATCCATGTTTTCTTCTATTTTCTCCCCTGTTGTTCTTGCTCTGTCCTCAATGTTTTCTGCTAGTTTCTCGACTGTCTCAGGACTCCAAACATCTTTCCCCATTTCAATTTTTGCTTGACAGGAAGGTTGGGATTTCGGTTTCCGAGAGTTTGGTCGTTGAGGAGCAACAGATTCGGATTTTGATATAATCTCGTCGATATAAGTCTTTCTTCCTCCCCTTCCTCTACCCTTGCCACCTGTAGGGTCAGTTTCTTTGGGGTCTCTGCGTCCTCTCATGCAATCTTTATATCTGAAATAACATAAGTTCTTTTGAAATCTATAATTACCTTCCCCGACAACGACGCCAAAATGTTGGTCACTGTAATTGCTTATTTAACTAAACAATCAAGTTCTACATAGATTGTCAACCCAGGGAAGTCTAATTATTTCAAAGGAAATCACACACTGTATATGCTCAATCTCAAAAGCAATCTAAAATTGTAGTAAAAATACATTAATCACACCTTGCCTTGAACAAACTGAAGTTCTACTTTGAATTACAGAAAAGCAACCTACCTATCACAGAGTTCAAGTTTAAAGAAACAATTATCCAAAGAATCCTGGATTACATTAAGAGATAACAACCTAGGAAAGAAATCTTTCAGGACACTGCAAAAGGAAAGACCAAGTATTCTGTAATAGAGAACGAGACCCTATTCCCCAAGCAGGAATCTTCAGCACCTGTTTCCGATCATCACACTTTCATGAACTCATTACTAATTAAAATAATTGACACAGACTGAAGGCTAACTATCCCTTAACAGAGAACAAGGCCCTATTCCCCAAGCAGGAATCTTTAGCACCTGTCCCTGATTATCACGCTTTCATACATTCGCAAAATAGGATTGATAAATAGAATGATTAACAGTTACCCAAGCACGAATTATATGAAAACTATGTAACAACCAGTAAAGCAGAGTTTCAACAAAACAGAGTTCAATAAAGTAGAGTTTCAGCAAAACAGAACTTAATCAAGGCATAAACAAAAATGATACTAACACACTACAGAACTAATGGGTGAATCTTGTGAAGAAGGTGGGCCCTCCCTTCTCACAAGATTCCCCTGAAACGAAAGGAACTAGAAAGAAATGCTTAGAACAATCTTTTATTCATCTGTCAACTGTATCATGTTACAATGTCTAAAGTAAACATGTCCTTCTCTATAATTCCTTTCTTAGCCAAGTAAAAAGGTCATTTCTAATGATGATTTCCTCTTATTTAAAGAGGAGAATACCCTCGATACAATTTGATCATCAAATTACATGTGCACATATGAATCCTATTTTAAGTCAGATCTAATCTCTATACTGGAATAGGATATCCTGGTCTCTCATAACATAATGCTATTACAATAGTTGAAAAGGTGTTGAGTGAGGTGTTGTTGCGGTTGGGGTAACAAATTCTTTATTTATCTTCTTGTTATTGTTGTTTTATGCTATTTCAGCATCGCAAATCGTGGGTTGTTTCAGCAACGGGATTTGCGTTCTGATTGTTTCAGCAACGTGGTCTCATGCAGCAGCGATGGTTAATTCTGGCTCAAGGTGCGGCTGTTGTGGTCAGTGTAGCAGCTTCTTTGTGTGAATTGTTGTTTCAGCATCGTATACCACGGAGAGTGTAACAACTTCTTCTTGTGTGAGTTGTTGTTTCAGCATCGTAGACCACGGACTTTAAGCCACGGGGTTTCCGTGCTTTTGACTATTTCAGCAACGGGCATTTAAACAACAATGACAATCTGCAATTCGAACTGTTTCAACACTTATATATTTCTGATCAACGGTTAAGTATGAGAGTAATGTAAACTTATATGAAAAACAGATTAAACATATAGCAAAGAGAAGAGATGTTATATACCTTTAGAGAGATAGGGTAAGGTGATAATGTAAGTTTAAATGTGAGTGGAAAAAGGATGTAATGGTAGATAAATGTGTGAGAAAATAGGTACATTATAAGGTCCTAACATTCACCACAACTATAATAGGGATCTCCATAGCTCCACCGTCCATAGCCCATTTATGGTGGGGTTGGGATTCCAACCCTTGCGTCCCATTGATGTTGTACTACCTCTTTAAACCACACAAGAAGAATCTTTCATTGTTTAGTCTGAGGCCAACAAAGACACCAGATTCATTGGTCAGATTCAACACATCTGCCAATAGGTCCATGAGATTTTGTAGAAAACCAATGCTAAGTATAGGCAACGGCACGATCAATACCGAGTACCACACTAGTTTCAGGTGGGAGACAAGGTTTAGTTACATTTGCAGAAAGAGAGCCTTACAGGGCCCCATCAGAAGCTCCACCCAATTTTCTATGGGACTTACACTATCATCAAGGTTGTGGGTAGCAATGCTTTTGAGCTCAACACTCCACCTTTCCTTTGCTTGGACCCAATGTTCAATGTGGACCTCCTTCAGCCATATTTTCCACCATTATTCAATACCTCATAGATATCAGAACAGTTGATCCCAACATAGCTCAACCTTGACTGCATGGAATAGGAATCCACTGATAATATAGTGGATACACAGGTTGAGGGAACTCACCAGCAGAGAATCCATCTTTATCGGGTTGTCAAGGCAGGTCAACTCCTCCACCAAGGCAAGTGACTCACCCGGGGCCAAATTCAATAGAAGTTTCCTCACCTGATGGGGAAAATCAATGCAATGGATATCATTTATTCCTATGGGGGGAGGACTGATCTAGGTGGATATTGGTGGCCACCCACATATTCTAGCTGGCCCCTATTGTCAATTTTTAGTTCAAAACGTTCTTCTGTAATTCTTTTTAATTGTGGGTTCTACACTTCCGACATTGTTTGAATCCCTACACAACTTCCAACTGGAGATCGGTGGCCTCCCACCTAATCCTACTAGATTATTTTGGATGTTTTCATGTCAACACATCTTTTTGTACTTCCAAGGCCATTTTGGGGCCCTAATGAGTGGTTTTTTGGCTTGTCATAGTCAAACTGTAGACAAAATCAGAGTTTGACATAATACTTTTTATTTCTCAAAAATACATTTCCAACAGGCTATCATGCACATAAAACGGATATTGTATGCAAAATTTACGACCCTAAGAAGTTGAGATACCAACTTACCCATTGGGCCCCACATAAATTTTGGCATTTCATCTTCTAGGGTTAGGTTTTTGGATGTCTAGAGTTTTGGAATTTATGAGTAATGATAAAAAGGCATCTGGAGCCTCACTGTAATCATTTTTCTCAGACAGATGCAGGTAGCAGCCACATCTCTTCTCAAAGATAACTACCACCATTCGAGCAAGTTGTTTTTAGTTCTGCAGTTTTACAGTTTCAGCCTATTTATTTATTCAATAGAATTTATTATTCATTGGATATCTGTTGTTGTTCTCAGTATCTATGTTTTATTGCATTTAGTATGTTTTTATTTTCATTTCTCTCATAGATCCAGATCATGAGGGGAACTATGCATGGAATTCATGATTCAAATTAAACATTTTAAACTTAAATAAGCATTGGGAATACTCAAATCATGATGAATACTGAAATATGAATTCGTAAGGAAAAAATCTAAGTATAGAGGCGAATGTCGTTAAAAATTTAAAAAGACTATAGAAATATTTAATTCTAGGTAAAGGACATTCAATATTGAGAAATAAAGCTATGCCTTTGAGTAAAAATTCAAATTTGAGGTAAAAATAGTGGAGAATTTAAAATAAACCCTTTAATATCACTGAAAATTGTGGATACCTCTATTAAATAGGTATAATTGAGATATTGAGTTTGAAGGCATTATCCTCTAGTCTTTGTAAGATGATTTTGTAGGCACATTGCATTTAAAGTGAACAATTGTAAAAAATGTTGACATCTTGTGAAACAAACCACAAACAAAATACATATTTACAAAAGGATGAATTTGAATATAATCCCAGTGAATCGAAAAAAAAAAACTTAAAAACAAGACTAAATATTATAATCTGGTCGTTATGGAAAATTAAGAAGACATGCTTAAAAATCAAGAAGATTGTGAATAATTTTATCGATTATGTGGAATGGCCTCGAAAATCCAATAGTGATGTTTTGGGTTCTTATAACGAGTTAAAAGTACATTTCATTATGAAAAAAACCTAGATATTTGGACTTCTTATACTTAAATTTAAAAAAACAGACAATGCCTGAGTTCGGTTCGAATTTGAGAAAATATGTCAATAGGATAGAAGAGTTTATTTATAAAAAACTAACAGAGGAAAAAATAGTTTCTTTGGACATGAATAACGTTGATGTTATCGAGATATGTGGTATCTATGGCACAAATTAAAATATAATAAATGAATGGACTGAATGTGTTCAATAGCATTATTTTGATTGCCCACCACCCCCTGAACGAATTGTGAAGATGCATAGGCCTCCTAGAAGGATGTAGGAATCGATGCATAGACAATTGTTGATGTGAAAACCATATGAATAAAGTTTCAAGTAAAATAGTGGAAGCTTCAAATAAAAACTAAATCTATATTAATCGTAAAATCCTGGAAGATGAAAATAAAATCCTAAATCTATATAAATCCTAACCCTGTAATTGGGATAGCCTGTACCATCAACTTGTACCATTAATCACATAATATAGGACTGCAACCTGCATGATGTCAATGAAGAGAATCATTAGCCATGTAAAGAATTGTTATTGGAGAAATATCACTAGTATGGTTTGTTATATCTCCCTATTATCTACCTACTAATCCTAGACATACATTGGGGCTATAATTCTATTGTTTTCCTATATCTAAGCAGATTTATTTCTCATTAACCAAGATGGGTTGTGACCATAACTTTAGACTGACGGTTTTCCTCATGTATCTGGTTGATGAAACTCCTAAGATCCATCTCTATCTCCTCCAATCTTCTTTCCACACACAAGGAGGAAAACAATTATTGATCTACTTTCTCTTCTAGTATTAGGAAATCCAAATATATTATATCTATCTTGATCTATACCACATGAAATCGGATCAAAACATTTACAAATATAATGCAAACAATTTGGGGGGAAACCTATGATATATTGATTAAAATAATGGAAATACATCAATTTCATTCCTTGGATGCATCTGCATTCCCCTTTTCTCCTCGCTCTTATCTCCCCTTTGGATTTTCAATATGACTAGGAAATTTGATTGTGGTTTCTCTTAATAAGAGAATCTCCTCTTTAATTAGACAACATAACTATGCAAATGATTCTTCCTCATATTTCTCAAGACTTGCCTTGGAAGAGGCTTGGGAAATCTTCTAGATCTTATAAAACCTAGTAGAAACTCGAATGATGTGAGTTCCTAGGCTCATTCCAGGAAGATTCAACTCACCCATGTCTTATCTCTTTGTAACTCATCTAATCCATAATTTTATACAGATCATAGCTTGTTTCACTACAAATGATACGTGATGATCATTGTGTTTTTTATCCTATGAGTTCCAAGACAAACCTGAAAAAGGTGTTAAATCTCAAGAAAAAAATGTTTTTTGGATTTCATCTTCTATCAGATTCCCTTATAGTGTGTAGAGTGGAAATTAAGGCTATAACAAGTGCCCCATAATGTGTCATTTTAGGAAAGTAATGGATGGATGAAACACATTACAATAAAATAGCGTCCATGTGAGGCATCATGAGGAGAGAGTAAAGGAGGTCCAAAGGTAAAAGAGTTCCTGCAATCAAACACCAAGGATGAATGTATATATAGACTATCCCCCTAGGTAGACATACTAAGGATTTGAAGAGAATGGTTTCCAAACAATACATTGTGTATCCATGACATGAAATGCAATACCATGGCCACTAAAGAATACAAGGTGGATCCATGTCATCAATGAGATCATAGCCATGCGACAACACAATGTGGATCTATGTCATGTATACAATCGTGGCCATTGAAAAATACAATGTGGATCTATGAAACAACATATATACATTAGGAAGACAATGAGCATTGAGGGAAGTTCCCTTGAAGTCTTCAAAGTACTCATATGCAAGTGATATACTTCATCTCAAATTGGGAGGGGATGTTGTAAAGGAATGGCGTCCCCCCGAACACAAATTCTTGATCCCAAACCTTGATGGTATGAATCTACATCATGTGAATACATGATTTGACATTGAGCATAGTAGAAATCATATGATTACTTGTCATTGAGGTATATTGTTAACAAACACAAGGGAATCCACTGATGAGGAAGATGGACCCCAAGGTACCTACTATAATATAGAGAGTGTCAATAGAGGATATAATGATGAAAAATCATACAATAAATCGAACTGGAGTCAATGATGTAGAACTACTATAATTCACGAGGAGGCCTACCACTAATGAGTGAAAGATCCAAGGTACTAGCTGGTCTCTAGATCCCTTTCCTAGATAATGTTTTGAAGTCGATATGAATATATTTGTCGAAGGAGAGCCTTAATGTATCCCACATCAGTTGACACAGAATATCTATTGAGAGATGATGTGAATAGGGAGTATCACTAAGTACAATTGACATAGGGATGGTCAACCTGGAAAGTCAACAAAAAAGCTAATGTTCGACTTATGTTTAAAGTTCCCTTGAACATATAGCACAAAAAAATGGTGACTTGGAAGCAAGGCACAAGAGATGGATGGATATACCATAACGACACAGGAGGTATTGAAGAACTATCCATGATGACTGGAAAAATAACCTATTGGAATAATATTTATGACCCATATCAATGGGATGGCTATGTTATTGCACAAGTTGTAGGTTTGGAAAAACCTAAACCAACCACCAAATGGCAACAAATTTGAGAACACCTACACACTGTCACCTTAGGCAGGTACTCCCATCAATCTAGAGATGATAGAATCACCTCAAGGGGGGAATCCTGGTGACCCTAGGGGGAATGAGATGAAAAGTGAAGTGATGGAATAAGTTCCCCCTATGGGTCAAGGTATAATATGCATAGAGGCTTTGGAAAGTGTCTAAGTGGTAGCCAATGGTTTCCAAGAGATAAGAACAATTGCAAAGAGTGTTGTACCTGCCTGAGACACAAGAACAAGCCACACATATATGTATAATGTTAGGTGGATAGTCAAGTTAAGATTTCTATCCCTAATTGAATAAGTAAACAACAATGTATATCATAAAATAAATAAATATTAAATATTCCAAACAATTTGATAAAAGTCCACTAAAAGATGCTAGAGACAAGTTAGATAAACACTAGTGATAGTCAAGAATGAAAGAACAATACTTTAGCAATGAAACGAGGTTCTAATAAAAGGTGTTTGCAGAGATATTTTTCATCCTTGTGGATTTAGAAAACAATTTTTTACAACAGTAAATATGACCCCCAAAACTCACAAAGAACTCACCCAAAAGTTGTGCTACACCAAGTAGATAAATGTGGCAAACTTTTGGCAAATTTTGACGGTTGAAAAACAAGTTATAAATGAAAAAGTGTTAGGGTTTTTGCAGCCCTAATGGATGTATATGAATTTTTGTAACATAAACATGAAATACTTGATAAAATATGACTCCCTAGTGGCTCAATAAAGCTGAAAGAGAAAAGAATTGAATCCAACTTAGACAACCTTCAAAACATAAAATTTCACATTAATCAATGAAATATTTTATTTCTCTAATGAAATTAAGCTAGTGCCTTTAGCTATTGGGTTATCAAGTCATGTAAAAAAAGAGCCAAACAATGCTATATCCTTGGGGATCTAAACCCTATTACTCCCCAAGGAAAACAAATGTTAAGCTAGGAGATACTAGGAGGGTGTAATCTCTTTTACTTATACTAGTAAAACCTTGCGCAATAAATAACCTCTAGACAAAAATGATAGATAATGTTGGGGTTTTAAATCCTTATACTCCCCAAGAAATCTATCAAATGAAACATTCATCCAGATTTTATGAGAAGAACAAAATGAATACAGATTATTAACAGGTGCTTAACACAAAATAACAGAGATACAGTAAAACTTGTTTTCTATTAATAAAGAAATAAGATGGAAACTGTAAAATGCAGCGGAAACAAGCTTGTTGGAATGGTGGTGGCTTATCTCTGAGAAGAGATGTGACGGCTGTGCTCATTCACAAGAAGATGATTACAATGAGGCTCTGAAGGCCTTTTTACAGTAAGCAGGAATGTAAAAAACACTAGACATCCAAAAACCTAACCCTAGGAGATGAAGCACCAAAAGTCATGTGGGCCCCATTTGGGTAAGTTAGTACATCAACTTCCCAGGGTCGTAACTTTTGCATACGATCTCCGTTTTAGGCATATGATAGCTCATTGGAAAGGTATCATCAAGGAGATTCATTTTAGGCACAATATCAATATAAATTACATATTTCAAACCTATTTTCCCAAAAAACATCGTTTAGGGCCTCAAAAAGGCTCTGAAAGTGAAAACTGCTAAAAATAGTAAATTACCAAAATTGCCATAAAACTATTTTGAGCCAGTTGGAAAAGGTGGGTGGCCACCGATATCCATATGGATCAATCCTCCCTCCTTAGGAAGAAATGGTCTCCATTGCGTTGAGTTCCCCCATCAAATGAGGAAATGTTTGCTGAATTTGGCCCTGGGTGAGCCACTTGCCTTGGTGTAGGAGTTGCCCTGCTTTGACGACTCGATAAAGCTAGATCCTTTGTTGTTGTGTGCCCTTGATATGTGTGTCCACAATCTGATCATTGGATTCTTGTTGTATTCATTTGGGTTTGAGCTCTATTGGTGTCAATTGTTCTGCTACTTCTGAGGTGTCTAATAGTGGTGGAAAATAAGGGCAAAGGAGATCCACGTTGAACACTGGGTGTAGGCTAAGGAAAGGAGGAATGTTGAGCTTAAAAGAATTATTCCCCACGAACTTTTTGATAGTGTATGGCCCATAACAGAGTGGGTGAAGCTTCCGATGGGGTCTTGTAAGGCGTTCTTTCTGCAAGTGAAACCAAACTTTGTCGCCCACCTGAAACTTATGTGGCACCCGATGTTGATCATGGAGTTGTTTGTACTTGTCATTGGACTTCTTTAGGATATCATGAAACTATTGGTGGATGTGTTATATCCGCTCAGTGAACCGAGTGGCTTTGTCAGCTTCAGTTGGAGCAGAAGATGAGTCGATCGAGGTGACTGAAAGGGGAAGTGCAACATCTATGGGACCCAATGGTTGGAATCCCAACCCCACTTGAAAGGGGTTGTGGCCAGTTGAGATGTGCAGGGCTTGATTGTAGCTATGTTGGACATAGGGAAGGCTCTCATCCCATGTTCGAGGGTTCTTTGAATTATACATGCGAAGGATATGCACAATCATTCGATTTACAACCTCGGTTTGGTCATCTGTCTGGGGGTGGAAGGCCATGGATTTGGTGAGCTTGGTGTCCAACAGTGACCAAAGGCTCGACCAAAATGTGCTAAGAAATCTACTATCCTGATCTGAGACAATGGTTTGTAAGATTCCAAAATGTACCCAGACTCATTCAAAGAAGAGCTTGGTAGTGGCCTTTGATGTGATGCTCTTCCTGTAGGCAACCAGAATCGCCATCTTAGAAAAGCGATCAACAACCACAAAAACATAGTCATTTCCCTACTTGGTGGATGGGAGGCCCGACATGTAATCCATTGAGATGGATTCCCATGGCCTATTAGGTATAGGAAGAGGGGTGTACAGGCCATGTTTCTTAGTGGTTGGTTTGGCAATAGTGCAGGCAGTGCAGGACCTGATATACTTGATGACCTCCTGTCGAAGTTTCAGATAGTAGAAATGTTTCTGTAGCATCGCCACTGTCTTTTCGACACCGAAGTGTCATGCCACCCGACTGTAGTGGGCTTCCCAAATCAACTTCGCTCGTTGACTTGATGGAACATAGATATGGCCTAGACGACACAACAACCCATCCTGAAGATGGAAATTATCGACAACTGTGTTTGCACCCAACATTTGGTAGGTGATGGCGAAGTCAGGGTCTATCTAATAGAGTTGGGGCCATCCAGAGGTCTCATGGCCACAAGAGTCTAGCACCATGGTGAGTGCCGCTACTGGCGGTCTGCTGAGGCAATCAACGACACAATTGTTACTTCCTGTTTTATACTTGATGTTGAGGTGGAATTGCTGCAAGTATGTGGACCACTTTTGATGGCAGTCATTTTGCAATTTTTCCTATGTATGCATGAATTGCAGTGGCTTATGATTAGTGTGGAAGACTGTCTCCTTCCCAAAAATGTAATGTCTCCACTGCCGACAGGCTTTCACAATGGAGTACATTTATTTGTCGTAAGTAGGGTACTTATGGACAGTATCTGACAGTGTCTCACTATGATAGGCCATGGGGTGGCCGTGTTGAATGAGAATGGCGCCCAAAGCATAGTCTGAAGCATATGTCTCAATCTTAAAGGGATGTTGCAAGTCTGGTAGTGAAAGTACTGGGGCTGAGCACAAGCGTTGCTTCAAATCATCGAACGCTTGTTGTTGGGACCGAACCCACACAAATTTCTCCTTACCACCACCTCTGTTTATTTGGCTGAGGGCCCATGCAATATGGGAGAATCCCAGCACTAACCTGCGGTAGAAATTGGCAAGGCCCAAGAAGCTCCAAAGCTCAGTGTGTGTGGTTGGGGCTACCCAGTCACGGATGACTTGGATCTTGGCTGGATCCACATGTACTCCATGTTGGTCAATGATGTAGCCCAGGTAATGGACCCTGTCCATGCCAAAGGAGAAATTTTCTAAGTTGGAATATATCTTGTGCTGCCGCAGGGTGTGCAGAACCTATTGAATATGTTGTAAGTGTTTGGCCCAAGTCTTGCTATAAATTAAAATGTCATCCAGATACACCACTACAACAGTATTGGTGAATGGTCGTAGGATATCGTCCATCATCCTCATGAAAGTGGCTGGAGAATTTGTCAAACCAAAGGGCATGACCAATGATCCAGATGGATATCGGTGGCCACCCACCTCCTCCAACTGGCCCAAAACATGTTTCTGGCATTTTTGGTAATTTACTATTTTTAGTAGTTTTTAACTTCCGGGGCCATTTTGAGGCCCTAAACGATGTTTTTTGAGAAAATGGGGAGCAACATGGATCTTAGATCATGTTGCTCACCCAAAAGTTGTAGTTCTCGGATATATCTTTCCAATGAGCTATTGAGCGCCCCAAACGGAGATCGTATGCAAAAGTTACGCCCCTAGGAAGTTGACGTATCAACTACCCCCATCGGGGCACACAAACCTTTTGGTGTTTCATCTTCCGGAGTTAGGGTTTTGGATTTTAATTATGTTGAAAAGGCCCTTAGGGCCTCATTGTAATAATCATCTTCTCACGGATGCAAGTAGCCATAACATCTCTTCTCAGAGATAAGCTACCACCATTCTAGCGAGTCTTTCACTCTGTATTTTACAGTCTATGTACATTTATTTCATTAATAGAAATTGTGTATTACTGTATATCTGCGACTCTTATTTTATTTCCACTATATATATGTTATATTGTTGTCTCTCTTGCAATATCTCTAAATATTTATGTGATATATCTCTGCTCTCATTTCGTGCTGAAAATAATCCGGATCAGTGGTATCAGAGCAGGCTGCTCTTGATCATTTTTCAGTGCATGTCCCCGACGAGGTACGAGTATAGCAAGTTGGGTCTCGAGCTTGTCTCTCTTGAAGACAATCACTCTCGCACACCCAAGAAACCCTCAATGGCGGAAGAAAATAAAAATGATGGAGCAGACGATCCTATCAGTCTGTTGCTTGAGCAAGCTCTCACGCGACAGAGGGACGAAATGATGGATAATTTTTCCCACATCCTTCAACGCCTCCCGATAGCATCAGGCACATCTTCATCAAGCAGCCACTTTGGAGGCACCTCACCTTTAAAGGTACAGGTTAATTTTGATATTCCTGTATTTGAAGGTCAAATAGATGCAGATGCCCTAGATAAATGGTTAAATTTGCTAGAAGGTTATTTCTCTGTTCATAATTTTTCCGATAAGGAAACGATCACCTTCGCACTCCTTAAGGATCTCCCCCATGTAAAAAATTGGTGGGAAACTTACTGGAAGCAGAGTTCCACAGAGGAGTCTGGAATATATGGGGCTGAGCCCACTTGGGATTTTTTTGTGGATGCAGTAAAGGAACAGTATTACCCTATTGGAAATTTTGAGGACCAGTACATGAGATGGACCACACTGCAGCAAGAGAAGGGCCAAGCAGTTTCAGAGTTCACCAATACCTTCCATACCTTGCGCACCAAGCTGGGTATCAAAGACTCCGAACGACATTTCGTTCTGAAATACCGTGGGGCTCTACACAGATACATCCAAAATGAAATGAATTTTCTGGACATCTCATCACTCGGTGTTGCCTATTGATATGTTGTTAAAATCGAGCAGAAATTTAATCACCAGAACAAATGGGAGTTCGGGTCTGCAAATCCACAACAACCAAAGTATGACAAAGAAAACCCTAACAAATAGTCTCTCGAAAACCAGTCCAAGCCACAGGAAAAGAAGGGTCACGGGAAGACAAAAAAGGACACCAGAAAATGGTGTGATTTCCACAAAAGCCCCTGGCACAACACCGATGAATTTCGCTCAAAACATTCATTGGTGGTTGAGATAAAAGACAAGGAGTCGAACCCTGATTCAGAATTTGATCCTGAAAATAATGGGAAAAGACAGATCATCGACACAGACCCCACTGCTATTGTCGCAACCGCAACAATTCAACCAGAAGAACCAACAGATCCTGAAGAGGGGGAGTGCCTTTTTCATTCACAGATGTGGGTGAAGGGGACCCCGCTGCATTTTATTGTTGATAGCGGAAGCCAGAAGAACCTCATATCAGCAGAGGTCATCAAACAGTTGGGATTGTCGACAACACCACACCCGCAACCATACAGCATTGGGTGGCTTCGCCAAGGACGAGATATTCATGTCAGCCAGCAGTGTCAATTTTCATACAACATCCAACCCTTCAAGGATGAGGTATTATGTGATTTTTCCCCACTGGATGTCTGTGATGTTCTCTTGGGCTAGCCATACATGTGGAAATGCCATGCTATCTATAAATCTCAACCCCGTAGTGTCATTATTACTCTGGGGGGTCATCTCTACAGGATACCAGAGGTAGTTCCAACTACTGCCCCACCTAAACAATGCTGCAAGGTAGTATCTCATACTACAAAATTCATCTTCTCCACAATCTGTTCAAAAGGGGAACAAAATGATACTGCAACCACTATAGCCTCGGCCCAAGCACCTTCTATCCACCAGAAGCAGGTCGACAAGGTTTCAGCAAAGAAAAAATATTCCTTCTACACACAGTCATCTCATGTAGCCAAACTGGTTAAAAGGGTCCAACCCTTCCAGCCACAGGTTCGTGACGACCTTCAACAAACCAAGCAGCGCGACGGTTCCAACAAGGCAAGCAACTCACCAAGATTCAAATTCAGCAATCGCTTTCCCCTCTCCCCCAGGAACTCAATGCAATGGAGACCATTGCTTCCTAAGGAGGGAGGATTGATCCAAGTGGATATCGGTGGCCACCCACCTTCTCCAACTGGCCCAAAACATGTTTCTGGCAATTTTGGTAATTTACTATTTTTAGCACTTTTTAACTTCCGGGGCCATTTTGAGGCCCTAAACTATGTTTTTTAAGAAAACGGGGAGCAACATACATCGTAGATAATTTTGCTCACCAAAAATTTGTATTTCTCGGATAGATATTTCCAACGAGCTATTGAGAGCCCCAAACGGAGATCGTATGCAAAAGTTACACCCCTGGGAAGTTGACGTATCAACTACCCCCATCGGGGCCCACAAACCTTTTAGTGTTTCATCTTCCGGGGTTAGGGTTTTGGATTTTACTTATGTTAAAAAGGCCCTTAGAGCCTCATTGTAATAATCATCTTCTCATGGATGCAAGTAGTCATCACATCTCTTTTCAGAGATAAGCTACCACCATTCTAGCAAGTCATTCACTCTATATTTTACAGTCTCTGTACATTTATTTCATTAATAGAAATTGTGTATTATTGTATATCTGCGACTCTTGTTTTATTTCCACTATATCTCTGTTATATTGTTGTCTCTCTTGAAATATATCTAAATATTTATGTGATATATCTCCGCTCTCATTTCGTGCCGAAAATAATACGGATCAACCAACCATTCAAAAAGGCCTTCCTTTGACTTGAAGGCAGCCTTCCATACATCTGTCTGTTCTATCGAGACCCGATGGTAGCCAGACCTCAGATCAATCTTACTGAAGTATTTGGTCCCCGTAAGTTGATCAAGGAGGTCGTCGATTTAGGGAATCGGGTACCGGTTTCTGACTGTGATTATATTCAGAGCCCGGTAATCAATACAGAGTCACCAGGTTCCATATTTGTTTTGTACCAGCACGATTGGGCTCTCGCAAGGTTATGAGATGGGAGAGATGTGCCCCTTGTGGAGAAGTTCTTGGATCTATCGCTTGATCTCCTCATTCTCTAAAAAATAGCAGCAATAAACTGGCCCATTGGGAAGCGGTGCGTCGGGGGTCAGATCGATGGGGTGCTTGACCTAGCAGTGCAAAGGTACCCCTGTAGGTGAGGAGAAGATATTTGAGTATTCTTCCATGAACTTATCTACCTGCTTCTGCTATGTGGAGAGGTTGGCCATAGAGACCCTAGATGTGGCTGTGATCTTTCACTTATTCTGAGAGCGAATCATGAAGAAGACAAACTTCCCCATCTGAGAGATGACCTTCCTGCATTGCTTAGCAGAGATCAAGGAAATAGCACTAGGTGGGACTGCCTCGGGTATCCTGTACAATTTTCTGTTCAAAGTAATAATAACACTACGAGGCCTAGACTCATATACAACATGACGTTTCCATAAAAAAGGTTGGCCCAAAAGAACATCACAAACTTTGAGAGGAGCAACATCACAAAATACCTTGTATTTGAAGGGCTTGATGTCATACGACAGTCGGCACTGTTGGTTGACATGGAGATCGCTTCCTTGGCGGACCCATCCAATGGTGTAAGCTTGTGGGTGTGACATTGTTGGTAGGTCCAGCTGCTTGACAACCTCTTTTGAGATGAGTTTCTTCTGGCTACTGCTATCAACGATGAAGTGCAATGGGGTGCCTTTTACCCACATCTGTGAATGGAAGAGGTACTCTCCTTCTTCTAGCTCGTCTGGTTCACTAGGCTAGAGCTTGGTGGTAGCAATGGTGGCACTAGGTTCCATGTCAATGATCCTTCTTCCCCTTTCTGGTTTTGGCTTAGAGTCAGAATCCGCATCTGATTCAGAGGCTTTCACTTCGTCCACCAGTGAATTATTTGAGCGGCAGTCAGGAGTGTTATGCCAAGGGCTCTTATGGAAGTCGCACAACTTCCCGGTGTCTTTCTTTGTCTTTCCAATGCCCTTCTTTTCTTGCAGCTTGGACTAGTTGTCCCGATAATGTCCATATTTTCTCTATCCTTTGTTCTGTGGGTTGGGGCCGCCCTTTCCTGGCTTTTTTTGTGCAGGGTTCCCAGGCCCAAATAGTCGCGTCTTTTGTTTGAGCTTCTGCTCGATTTTGATGGCATATCTGTAGGTCGTGCCCAAGGATGAGATTGTCCAGAAATTCCATTTTGGTCTGGATGTATCTATGCAGAGCACCATGATACTTGAGCACCAGATGTCACTCTGAATCTTTGATACCCATCTTGGTGCACAAGGTATGGAAGATATTTGTGAAATCTGGCACTGCTTGGTCTCTTTCTTGCCGCAGTGTGGTCCATTTGGTATACAGGTCGTCATAACTTCCGACAGTGTAGTATTGTTCCGTAATAACATCCCTAAAGGATTCTTAGGTGGTCGTTACTGGAAATAATGAGTGTTCATCTATTTCCTTTTGCTCACAGAAATTTTCCCACCAATCTTTGACATGGGGAACGACTTTGAGGATTTCAAAAGTAATATTTTCTCTATTCGAAAAGTTATGGATAAAAAAATGCCCTTCTAGTAGATTCAACCACTTGTCTACAACATTTGCATCTATCTGAGCTTCAAATATAGGAATATAGAAGTTTATATGTACCTTGAAGGGGGTGGCGCCTCCATTCGAAGAAGATGTGTCGCTTGTTGGTAGCCGCCGAAGGATTTGCGTGAAACTATCCATCATCTCGCTCCTCTGTTGCATGAGGGATTCTTCAATCAACAGTTTGAAAGGATATCCAATACCATCATATTTATTTTCTCTTGCATGAGAGGTCTCTTGGGTGTGCGAGAGCTTTTGTCCTCAAGAGAAACAAGCTCGAGACCCAACTCTTTGTACTTCGACCTCGTTGGGGACATGCATTAAGACGATAAGGAGCAGACCACTATGATACCACTAATCCAGATTTTATGAGAAGAATGAAATGAATACAGATTATTAACAGGTTCTTAACACAAAATAATAGAGATATAGTAAAATTGGTTTTCTATTAATAAAGAAATAAGCTGGAAACTGTAAAATGCAGCGGAAACAAGCTTGTTGGAATGGTGGCGGCTTATCTCTGAGAAGAGATGTGATAGTTGGGCTCATTCGCAAGAAGATGATTACAATGAGGCTTTGAAGGAATTTTTACAATAATCAAGAATGTCAAAAACCCTAGACATCCAAAAACCTAACCCTAGGAGATGAAGCGCCAAAAGTCATGTGAGCCCCGTTTGGGTAAGTTAGTACATCAACTTCCCGTGGTCGTAACTTTTGCATACAGTCTCCATTTTAGGTGTATGATAGCTTGTTGTAAAGGTATCATCGAGAAGATTCATTTTAGGTGAAATATGGAAGGAACTTACTTATTGCAAACCTATTTTCCCCAAAAATGTCGTTTATGGCCTAAAAAAGGCTCCGAAAGTGAAAACTGCTAAAAATAGTAAATTACCAAAATTTCCAGAAAATTGTTTTGATCCAGTTGGAAAAGATGGGTGGACACCGATATCCATCTAGATCAAACATGTAACTAAGAAATGAAGCATTAATAACATAAATACTTACCTAGTTCAATAAATGACAATATAAACCTCTCCTTACCAAGATAAATCCAAAAAGCATGCCAAAAAGAAACTCCAAGAAGGGTAGTGCACTACTTCTTCCACCAATAGAATAAAGAAACCAAGATAAAAATCACAAGAGAGAGAAGGTTGCCCAAGGAGGGTGCAAATTTCAGCCAAGTAATTCTCACAATGGGAGAGTTATGTTATGAAAAAAGATTCACATGATCTTTATTTATACAAAATGTATAAAACGTAGTTTGTCCACTTAATTAGGGTAAAACATAAGATAACGGGCCTACAACCCTTATCCTACCCCTTTACACAAATAATAAAATTTAATTTTCACTTTTGCAGATTTGAAACCCCAAAAATTGGATGACATCACACCTTTAGAGAGATGTTTTCGGACTTGGAGAAAGTTGTTGGGGTTGGGAAAGCATGCCTAGGCCTCCAAAGGTCTCTTGTCATTCATCCAAGCCCCTTATTCATGATTCAAAGACTCCTTCCATCAAAAAGTGTGATTTGTCAATGAGAAATACCTCCATCACCAGAAATCCTAACCCTAGATGACATCAAGCCTCAAGAAGTGACGTTTTGCCTCTCCTAGGAAAGTCATTTGGAATGTGAGGGATAGGTTATGTATTCCAAGGTGTCTTCTAGGCCTCCAAAGGCAATTCTTCATGATCCAACATGTGGGTTTTACGAGGAAAATCTCTCTATGGATAGGGGTAAACCAGAAGAGAAAGAAATGACTGCAGAAATCAACTCTAATCTCAAGTATGCTATATAACCAAATATTCTAGCAAGACAAGATAAAAGGCCTACCTCATCCAGATGCTTGATGAATTCCACCGTTGAGAACTTGACCCAAAGAAACATACCTGCAACTAATCCTCAACAAGCAAGCGACGCAAGCATATGGTGATAATAGATAATGTTAGCACATTCAATATCATAATCCATCAACATTCATAACAAATACACCCATGGAATAATAATTAAAATATTTTCGAGATATTAATTGGATGAGAAAAAAGTATTTCTATTAAGATATATTCATCATAAGTGAATGAGTTATGAACTTCCGTGTTAGCGCATTTCGGAACCGAGAAACTAAGTTCCTTCCATCTAGGCTTCCACCACTTCAATCCTCCACAAAAGGTAAGCTCATATAAGAGAGACAATGAAGTTCTCAATAAATAAGGGAAGATCTTGGGGGGTGAACAATTTGTTTAGACTTAAAGGAAAAAGGGATGCAAACTCAATGTGAAGTGAATAATTTCTCCAGAGTAACGTTTCTCTCAAAGTTGAATTATTTATCCTCTTTTCCATACCTCGGATTTGGCCCATTTATAGCCTTCAAGTGGAACTAAAGGGCCGAGTCGAAACGTTTCAAGTATATGGAAGGCCAAGGATCATTGATCTCATGACGTGACATGGAAACCCAACACCATTGTTTAATTTTGGCCACATTTACCGATGTATGCAGGCTGTAGTGGTGAAACCTGTGTATACGCATGTTGTAATATAGGCAAGGCGCATATATGTGGAAAATTCATGTTTTTAGCTATGAGATTTTCAAAAAGGGACTTCAAGTCTGCATAGGTTAATGGAAAAAGGACCTATGTACAAGATTGCATGGGGTGAGGAAAATATTTCTCTAAGAGATGCCCCCTAATGTATGAGTTTAGAGGAGTATCTCCAATGGACAAAATACATTATAAGACCTAGAATTGGAGTAATGGGGACCTGGCTGGAAGAACTAGTTTCTCATTAAAATATGTACTGACTTTGCATACATGGCTGCCAAATTGAATTACATTGCAGATCCATGTGAAAATATACCAAAAAATTATCCATGGTCATGAATAGGAAAATACAAATGTGGTTACATGCCAAAGGATTTCATAGTCACAAACAAGGCCTAGTAAAACCAATCTCAAAATCAATCTGAAGATATCTGTACACAATGGAGTATAATATAATATCCCATGATCACTGAAGTCACACAGGTACTAGTCCAATGAAAGGTAGCAACAACTTAGGAAAGTTGCGACTATAAACTGATGTCTTCAAGTCTTCTACACAATCTGCCAAAGGTGCAAGTCTACATCATGTGAATAAAGGAGTTGATGCCAAACACAATGAGACTTTGTTTGATTATCGGTCATTGAGTTATACCGTTAAAAAATGCGATATACCCTATCCATGATGAAGTAGGTATCAAGGAACCAAGTACATTATTACAAGTGTGAATAACAGAGTCAGGGTCGAACACTTGAAGAATCCATCGATTACGAGACATTGATGTATTCCCAGTTGTCGATGATGAGATAACCTGCCACTAATGACTGCGAGCCTTTAGGTACTCATATGAATCTAGTTCTCATATCCATAATAGATGAGCTCAAGTCGATGGAAGGAGATCCACTTAAAGGAGAGAATTAAGGAATCTCTCATCATTCATTACGAGGTACAAAGCATGAGCTTTATGATCTGGAGGAAATTGGACGAATAACATGTTCATGAACCAACAACCCTATGCATCTTTCACGTGTTCCAGGTGCAAGCGGTACATGAAAAACACCCTTTAAATAACAACCAATGAGGAAAATTGTTCTCAAAGGCGAGGAACCCACCAATAAGGATAATGGCATCCAAGAAACCGTAAGAATCCCAATGTGTGAATAGATGTCTTGTCATCGAACACAAGGGAAACCACCCAATCAACGACCAATTATGAAATGTTGATTGTTCGGTTCAAGGTTACCTGCCAATGAGGAAAGTAGGAACATGGTGCATAATAGGACTACAATTTCATGTGATTCTGAGACAAACTGAGGTTATGGGCGACATGCAAAGTCAATAGTTATGAGGAATGCCCGACATAATTTGATAGACATCCTTTGAACAAGAGCATGAGACATATGGAAGACTCTGGCAGCATAGACTCAATGATGAAACCATGAGATGCAAGAGGCATCAATCAAATTCTCCATAGGAACTAGAAGAGTAACCAGTCGGGGGAGTAAACTCTCTATAACGAGCTCAGCTTCCTAAGGTCATGCTAAACCAAAAATTATGATTACAATTAGACTAAACAATTGTGTGCTATGTTCAAAGGTGACACGACTGCTACCAATATAATATACTACTCCATTTTCTCCTGTCTTATTTTGTTTTTTCATAGTCAAATGAATGCTATGATACAGAGGATGGAACGAGTGTCGCAAGTACGAAAAACTAGTTCTAGCAGTGGAACATATCTATGCTCAATGCAAGGAGGTGCATGTGGGAGATGGACACTTAGGGGAATGTTCCCTCCTTGGTATGGGGTGTCAAGTTGTGAAGGATATAAAAAAGGATATTCTTGGTTAAGGATGCAAAAATACTGAGGAAAATGGTCTATAATGCAAAGCGAGAAAAGATAATAGGATCAATACTGCAAGCAAGGGCATGAGATGCAATCACAACTTGATGCCAAAAAATGTTCGTTTTCATAATCTTAGTCTACTTGGCTTGAAAAGGGGATAAACTTGTACCAAATAGACGTCCTTTCAAATCCAATTTATGAGTGTGAAAGAGAAAATTTCACTCGAAAATATTTTCTCTTTTGAAAATGAGTCGGAAAAGATATTAACCAAGACTCACGACCTTTCAAGTCCAATTAACAAGTGTGAAAGGGACAAATTCACTCGGCAATATTTTCACTTTTTAGACGAGTCAGAAAAGAGCTTAAATCAGACTCGTTGGGGGTTTCTACGCAGCATATCATGGGGGAGGCCAAGGCCCCTGTGTTGGACTTCTGTGAAAGGTCAACATCTTACGAATCACTGACACAAGCTTGGGAAAACCCAAAGCTCTCCAAGTCGAGTAGGATAAAGTGCTAGCGGAGGTTACCTTCTCCATGACATATCGGATAATGTCTCTTACTTGAAAGGACATAGGAGGAGGCATTGTATACCCCACAAGACCATCCCAATCAAAGGGAACTTCTCCATGACTTGAAGGGAGAGTACTCGAGGAGAGTAAAACTCTCTCTTGTTTAGAAGGTGCAGTACCATAAATGCTAATGACATGGCTGAAGGATGCATCACCCTCCAAGGTAAGGGTTGGATTGACTAGAAATTGCACCAATACGACCACTTCTTCAACCGTTGGTTGAATAGAATGCGCGACAACAAGGCCAGGAGATGCATCACCCTAAAAAATGGGGGTGTGGTCAGGCGAGGATTGCATCGGCATGAATATCATGTCAATCAAAGGAGAAACAGAGTGTGGGGAAACCCTCAGAACCCGAACAAGCCCTAGGTGAGAACCATGCTTTCGGTATCCCGATAGTAGCATGACATAAAAGAGTAAGGTGATTTCCTTCGCAAGTCCTGTAAAGGAATTTGGGCTTACGTCTGACACATTTCATATTCTCAATTGTATGAATTCCCCCAACGTCATTTACAATGGATGGAAACATGCTCTCAACACGACTGGTAGAGGCTGGAGATTCATCTCCCGCATGATGTACAAAGGTTGGAGATGTGATATCGATATGACTCATGGTGACTAGAGTGATTCCCCCAGCATGAATAGTAGCGACTGGTTGCAGGTCTTCAACATGAATTGCAGAGTTCGTCGACCAATATCCAACATGACTAGGAGTGGTTGGTGATGTAGCTTAAGTATGACTGGAAGAGATTGGACTATCGATGGTGGTCAGTTGTGGCATTTGAGACCAAGGTCATGAGAAAGACTGGTTTTGAAACATTGCAGGCCAGGAAGGGTCTTGGTTTACACCTTGTACCTGTCCAGAAAGGTAGTATCCTCCGCCTAATTGATCCATAGAGTTTTGTACAAGCATCATCACTGAAGACAATTTCTGCGAAGAGACAAAAGTATGATAGGGATTATTCAAGTGAGGATATATGTTGCCCCCATGTGAAGGGGTTCTTTGAAGAGTGTATCTCGAACCATAAAACTTATTCCCTCCATATGAAATACCAAAGGACATATGTGGATCAACCATGGGAAAAGTGTTCGTAGGAACCATCATGGCGGATGAAGGATACATGAATGGGGTGTAATAAGTAGAAAAACCACCCATTTGAGTACTGGTTCCTGAAAAAGCGTGGCTAGGAATGGATCCATAAGAGGGGAGATTCCAACCTCCCACAGTGAGAGTTGGTAGAGGGACATGAATCCTATCAAATGAATACATAGACGATGGGGCCATGGTGCCCCGGATCGAAAACTAGGATTCACATAAGTGGTCCAGGGAGAGGATGGAAAGGATGAAGGAACGTTTGACATATCAATAGGAAAATGATTATAGACCCAAGGCATGGACTGAGTGTCATAATTTTGTATATAATTATGAAAAGAAAATGGATTTGTCCCTATAAAATGAGTGAACATCATGGGGGGGTAGCGGTAAAGGAGGGAGTCACAAGAACTCCACTATCCATGATAATGACAACTCAAAGCATGGTATAAAATCTCAAAGGTCTACTAATAATCAAAGAGCACACCAAAAATAATCAAATGGAGAGGATGCACACAAAGAGGATAAAGTGGTTGAAAGGGACTTCCCTCTCTAAAGTAGGTATGCCTTGCCCAAGAGGGTTCTGAGACTTCGCTGCTAAATATTGGAGGAAACAAAATCCGTTATAAGGGCCCTCATGGGCTGAAAAACTAGTCGGTTAGATCCCCCCGGAGAGGTAATACTCCATAAAGGTTGTGTGTTGTCTAACCCTTTTCTTACCCAAGGTACCTGCAGAATAACCCCTTCAAGTAACCTATGTGGTACCTAAGTCAAGAAAATAAACAACCACGATATAACCGATGCACATGCGAATAGTCATAAGTCAGGTCCACTGTATGGGCAGGGTATCAAAGCCCGAAACCTTGAAAGCACTACCTCTTGTGGAGGTAAGGGCACTAGAAAATCCCCATATACAAATAGATCCCCATAAATATATCTAACACTAAGAATGTATCGGGGGGATATCCCTTCAACCAACCTCACGCGACCTCGTGCTTAACTCCAGTGTAAGCGGAGCCTCTTGATATTACCGATTATACTATGGATTTTTCCACTCACTTAGTTAGACATATATGTTGATTTAATAGGATTGGAGAAGTTTTCTCACAAAATCCTATTCCAAGGCTCTAAATCCTAAGCTAGTTTGTGCACTCTGTAAAATAAAATCGTTACTAATCAATTTTAAATTATAGCGTTAATTTTAAATTCCTTTCTTACTCAAAAGGTGTGGTCGTGAAACTAGTGATGCTATGACTCATTAAGTAAAATAAATGAATATGAATACAATGAAAAGTCCTCACTTCAATTTCCAATAAATGATATTCTTTTCAAAAATGCAATTTTCAATTCAATTCTGCAATTCTAAATAAAATGCAATCTTTCTTTACATGCACTAAGATAAATGACAAAGACTCAAGAGATCAAAATTCCAATCAATGTAAAATGCCTAATACTTTTTTATTTTCAATATAAGAGAATGAAAACGCAAGGACTGGACAACAACTTGATATAATGACTCTACTGTTCATAAATAGAGACAAACCAAGTAGGATATCAAGGAGAAAAACACCCAACCCAAGGTGCAAGGACAATCAAAATGAAAATATGATGAGAAAGACACTGCCCAAAAATTCAACCAAAGATAGGTTTCATGTCATTCCACAGACACTTAACAGTCACAAGAGACCCAAGAAGACTCAACAATCATCAAAACCTACCTAGCAACCACCAAACCCAAAAATCAAGAAACAAAGGTTGATGTACGCAATTGTTCAAGGGAAAAGCACATATGTACACAGATTGCGGAAGTACAACACGTGTATGTATGCGATTGTCAAGCAAAAACCCGTTTATATGTGTCAAAACATAGTTAGGATAAGGAGAAGGATAAGAAACTCAGACTCAAAGTGAACATAGGCTGTCAAGAAATCATACAATGAGAAACTCAATATGAACAAGAGAAATATAAGGAGAAAAACACTCCAAATGCTGAAAAAGAAGATTATATCCCAAGTATGGTCGCCAATTTCATTACGAGGAAAATCTCTCAATGTCTAGGGGTAAACCAAAACAGATGGAAATGACTGTAGAAATCAACTCTAATCTCAAGTATGTTATATAAAAAAATATGCTAGCAAGACAAGATAAAAGTCCTACCTCGTCCAGACATTTGATGAAGTCCACCATTAAGCACTTGACCCAAAGCAATATACCTGCAACTAGTCCTCAACAACCAAGTGACGCAAGCATATGGTGATAATATATAATGTTAGCACATTCAATAGCATAATCCATCAACATTCATAACAAATACACCCATGGAATATTAATTCAAATATTTGTGAGATATTAATTAGATGAGAAAAGAGTATTTATATTAAGATATAATCAGCAGAAACGAATGAGTTACAAACTTCCATGTCAGCACGGTTCGTAACCGAGAAATTAAGTTCCTTCCAGCTCGGTCTCCACCACTTCAATCCTCCACCAAAGGTAAGCTCATATCATAGATACAATGAAGTTCTCAATCAATAAGGGAAGATATTGGGGGATGAAAAATGTGTTCAGACTTAAAGGACAAAGGGATGCAGACTCAATGTGAAGTGAATAATTTCTCCAGAGTAAATTTTTTCTCAAAGTTGAATTCTTTCTCCTCTTTTCCATAGATTAGATTTGGTCCATTTATAGCCTTCAAGTGGAACTGAAGGGCCGAGTCAGAAGATTTCTAGTATATGGAAGGCCAAGGATCATTGATCTCGTGGCGTGACACGGAAACTTGACACCATTTTTTTTTAATTTTGGGCACATTTTCGTGATGTAGGCAGGATTTAGTGGTACAACCTATGTATAGGCATGATGTAATATAGGAAGGGCGCGTATATGTGGAAAAATCATGTTTTTAGCTCTGGGATTTGAAAAAAGGGACTTCAAGTCTACATAGGGAAATGGAAAAAGGCCCTCTATGCAAGATTGCATGGGGTGAGGAAAATATTGCTATAACAATGGGCCCTTGGAATCCAACCTATGGGATTCAAGCCCCATGGAATCCCAAACTAGGATTTTTCCTCAAAAACTGTCCACCAAACAAGTTCCTACAAAACAAATAGGAACACCCTCCAAGGATCTCAAGTCAAAATATCTATCAAGTGAAATCCACATCTAATAAACAAGGCACCTAAACATGTGCATCAAAAATACCTCATCAAATTAAACAAATAGGATCATGCAAAACATGCACAATAGATGTTGGCTCATGCACAATAGGAATAGGATCGGATGTGTCATCGTTATTGGCTCACATTTGTAAATTTACTGTGTGGTCACACATGAAAAAAGAATCACTCAAGGAAGACCCCTCATGCTTAGGTGTACCTTCCATGCCCCCTTGCATAAGGGTAGGATTTGCAGAAACCATATGTTGAGGTTGAGGGGGAAAATGATGAGTTAATAAAATAGGCTATGGAGGGGCCTTTTCTTGTTCCAAATAGCAATGGATCTCATCAATTCTAGGACATTGATGAGAAGGATGGCCCTCCCCACAAATTGTGCAAAGAAACTGACTCTTCTTCTTCTTCTCTTTTGTGCCCCCGTCTTGAGTTTTTTGGGTTTCATCTTCTGTTGCATTCCCTAGTGGAATCGCCAATTCTATTATGGGATAAATATCACCAGTATGGTGTGTTATATATCCCTATGATATGCCTACTAATCCTAGACATACAATGAGGCTAGAATTTTATGGTTTTCCTAGATATAAGTAGATTTGTTTCCTTTTAAACAAGATGGTTGGTGACCATACCTTTCGACTGATGGTTGTCCTTTCATATATGGATGATGAAATTCCTGAGATCTAGGTCCATCTCCTGCAATCTAATTTTTTCACACAAGGAGAAAAACAACTATCGATCTACTTGCTCTTCTAGTATTAAGAAATCCAATTCTATCATATATATCTTGATATATGCCACATGAGATCAGATCCAAACATTTACAAATCAAATGAAAACAATTTGGGGTAAATCCAATGATCTATTCATTAATATAATGGAAATACAACAATGTGATACCTTCTATGCAGATGAATTTCCCTTTGATCCTTGCTCCTAGATCCTCCTCATCTTCACAATTTGACTAGGAAATATGACTGTGGTTGCTCTGAATAGGAGAAGATCCTCTGTAATTGGAAAACATAACTCTACAAATGATTATTCCTCCTCTTTCTCAAGACTTCCATTTCTTATATAGATCCTTGGAAGAGGCTTGGGAGATCTTCTAGATCTTATATAGCCTAGTAGAAACTAAAATGACGTGAGGTCCTAGGCTCATGACACAAAGATACAACTCACCCATCACTTAGCTCTTCGTAACTCATCGAATCTAGAAGGTTATAAAGATAATAATTCATTTCACTACAAATTGCAAGCGGTGACCATCATGTGTTGTCTCCTATGAGTGTCGTGATGACCCTAAAAAATGTCCTAAATATCAAGCAAGAAATGTGCTTTGGATTTCATCTTTTGTTGGATTCCCTTCTAGCAAGTAGGGTGGAAACTAAGGCTATAGCAAGAACATATATTGAAAATGAAAAAAAAAAATTAAAGCAAAGTTTGTCTTTTCTTTACTGTGCCAAAGTAACCAAATTCCAGTTATTGAAACATAACAACACAAGGTAGGAAGGGAAATGTGTTACATGCACAGTTAAAAACCCGCAACTCTCCAGAAGACTCCACCTGGTAAGGAAACGACACTCCATTATGCTCCACCCAGTAAGGAAACAATGCTCCATCCACCATTACCATCTCAACCATGGAATGGTTCACATCCCAAAAAAAATGGCCAAAATGAAATGCCTACCCAATATGAGATTTGTGATCCATGGAAATGATCCTGAGGCAAGAGGCTAGTGCCTACTTATCACCCAAAATTGGCACTGAATCTTTGTATACATACTAATCATTTTTAGTCACTTAAATGTGGAAATCAAGTGGCTAGGAAGTAATTTATTAATCATCTTAAGTAAATTTGAAAACGTAAAACAGGTTAACGAATGCATTCATAAATGTGAGAAAATTATAAAAATTAAATCTCATTCATTAATTTGGAGATGAAAACAAATAATATACCATCTTTAATTGATGGCCATAAGATTAGAATTTGTAATTAAAAATTGATTAATCCATCAATTCCAATGTGAGGGATGCCTATCAGCGTAAATATTAAAATGTAAAAAAATCACATAGATATATATGTAGTAGTAAAATGTATGAAAAATAAAAAATCAAATTTGTAAATTTAAAATTTTGACATTAAAATTTTATTTTTTATATTATAAAAATTTGAATTAAAAAAAAAATATTCTTCTTTATATTGAATAAATCTCATATTAATAATGATAATAATAATCTATTTTAAATGTCATATCTAATCCAGACACCAAATTGATGTACGAGACCCCCTTGTTTGTGGGAAAAGGGACCCCCTCTGCACAATGATTTGACTGCTAGAGTCTATGGAGGTTTACATACCCTACGCCCCTCTGGATTTGAACCTATAACCTTCGAGGAGAAAACATTGTTGGACAGTTGGTTTGGATAGTTGGTTGTCATTGATGTCAACCTTCAGATATTGATGTCAACCCTTAGAGATTGATGTCAACCCTTGGAGAGGTCTAAACATGTTGGACAGATGATTCACATTTGTATGATTGAGATTGATGGTGAGTTAGTTGGGTGCATTTGATGTAGTATACATGTAGCCTCATAGGTGTTGTTATGGGAACCAAATTTTATTAAGTAATAATGACATGAAGGATAATGTAAATGCAAGTAAGAATACCATATATGGATAGTACATGTCATGTCATTTCTAGTGAGATGTGTAATGCCACGTAGTTCCTCACAGTTAGGGAAATATGGCCTTGTAAAGTTAGAATCCCCTAGTTGGTTACAGGTTTTATTCAAAGGGTAAAGTGTTAGCAACATGAAATCGCTAAAGTAAGGAGATAGTTTACTATGAAAAAGTATATAAAAACCTCAAGGAGTCTCTCATAAGTACACACACACTTACATTGAATATGTATCTTGTGAATGTTATGGTTTATCTTGTGAATGTTATGGTCTATCTGAGGTTAAATATGACGTTAAGTATGAAGTTAAAAAGGAAGGTAGAAGGTGAAAGTCTCAGAGTTGCAGCAACCTTGAGTAACCCCAATATTTTAGGCATCTGCGAGTTGCAGGTCATAAGGGCACGGATGTACGTAGACTGCAGTGGAGAAAAGCACATATATCTGCGAGTAGTAGTAAAGGAAGTCATAGATCTGTGAAAATATTGTGAAAGGGTGAGAAGAAATGTTGGTACCTGGTTGTTGAGGATTGTGGAAGAGTTACAGGTTATTTTACAAAACAAAATGTTAGCTACAAGATCATAAGTAAGTTTTAAGGGTTATGGTTATGGTGTTATGGTACATGCATGGAGATGATAGTATGTGATATGGTACATCTTGGTGATCTTATGATACATTGATTAGAATCATTATAGGCTATCTTCATGTATATCTTGTTCACATGTTATTTTATATATATTATCAACCATGTACTTATATTTCAGGGAGGTAGGATGGGTCAAGGAAACGAAGTTGTAGCCTCCTAATTGGAGCCGAAGAATCAAGGAGTTGGAGCCTCCTTCAGGTTGGAACCTGAGAACTGGGTGGTTGTAGCCACCTTCTAGTTGGAGATAAAGGACCCAAGGGGTTGTAGCCTCCTTCTAGTTGGAGTGAGAGAATTCAAGGAGTTGTATCTTCCTATAGGTTGGAGCCTGAGAATAGGGGGTTGTAGCCTCCCTCCAGTTGCAGATGGATAATTTGGAAGTTGGTGCTTCCTATGAATGAATTCTTGATATATATAAGAAATAATTCAGTGGTTTTCTCTCATTTTGGTTTCCACATATATATTGTTGTACTGTGTATTTGATGTGATGTTGTTGATGTGATGTTTCTTATGATTATATGCTCATGATATATTGAATGCAATCATAGATGATACATTTATGATAAACTATTGAACATTGTTGATAACGTGAAAGGATATATATTATGGTTAAAAGTGGTATAAAATGATCATACTGATTCACCCCCCCCCCCCCAACCCCCCTCAGTATTCCAACAAACACATGTCCAAAATACAATCCCATCTAACATATTATTAAATCATATCAATTATTTTAAAAAATATTGCATTAAAATATTTATTGTATAAATGTTTTGCATATAACATAAACTGATCTAGATAGGATCAATATATTATTTTTCATCTATCTCTATGCTTTCAAAGTGGAAAACATTGAAGGAATCAACTTGTACGATCATTTTAATGATAGGTCCCAGTTTAGAAAATTAGGGTTTGAAACCTTTCAGATCCATTTTGAGGCATGAAACGATATTTTCTAGGTAAGAAATTTTCCATCTTTACATAGGACCCCTTGATTCTATTCTACACATAAACACCTTTCCAACAGTAAAAACAATGTGTCAGTAGGATCTCATGTGAAAACGTTATGGCTCTCAAAAGTTGACCTACCATGTTGACCACCATGGTACGAGTGGATTCCATGTCAACCCCCATTACTCATGAGTAAGGGGCTAACCACATATGGACTTCCAATAATATTCTAGAAGTTTCAACACCTTATCACAATTGAGCATTGAGGAAGTCAAAACCCTACCCCTAGATGGCTATCAGGCGATGTTAAATATTGGGAGACTATGAGGAGAAGGGGTTCCGTTATTTACTATTTTATTTGTTCCATAGTTGATCATAACACCTAGGAATGATATTTTTTAGAGAATAACAAAGGAGGAGAGATTATGTAGCAGTCATATAGGCCACACTGTCAAAATCAACTGCACAGAGAGTGTCTCTTTCTTTGTACTTGCATTTGAAGAAAAAGAGTAGAGGGGCCTCACCATCTAGATAGGTTTTCTCCCATATTGTAACAGCCCTAGTAGAATATATACTTAGGGATTATTAAGTAAAAGATTTATTAGGTAATTAATTTTGCCTACCATGTTAATAACTAAACAAATATTGATCTAATGATATTAATTAAGTATTTATTAATTAATTAAAGGTTATAATTTTGATTAATTAATTAATTAATTAACTACCTATTACATTTAATAACATGAGTATTAAATTTAAAAGATTAATAAGCTATATTGTTTAAATTAAAAGGTTACGTACACGGAAAGGGATAACATATTAATTACAAGAGGATGAAATAATAAAGGAAAGGATAAGGGGCATTAACTAGGAGTAGGTAAGGAAGTAAACGCATGAGGCGGTGAAGGAAGGATATGGAGGTGGAGGAGGTTTACGAAGGGCATTATCATTCGACGAGAGATTTTGGGGGGATGGATTTTTGGGGCTCTCTTGGATTTGCAGAGAGGAGTTGAGTTTGGGAGTGGGAAGGTTTAGTACAGGGGCACTGGTTTGCTGGAGGTTTTGGGCACGAGGGATAGGATATCGATATGATATCCTGGAGCTAGGTAGTTGTCCTAGTTGGCAGGGAGGATAGTAGGTTTGGGCAGTGTTTACACAGTACAACAGCGGTCAACAAGGCAAGCGGACAAACAGAGGGTTAGCATCAGACCCAGGTATTTAAAATTATGTAGTTGTTTTTATTCTATTATAAAATCTTAATATTCGTTGTTAAATTTACATGCGTATGTGCTAAAATAGAAAGGAATTATTGAATTTTCATAAATCTAGTAGAAGTTACTGTCTTGTTGTAGAATTACTGGATGTTAAATTAATATGGCCACTACAATTGGTATCAGAGCTCTGGTTCAAAATCTGGAACCAAGGGCCTACCTACCCACTCATAAATTTAAATAAATACTCCTATTTAGTTATAGAAAATCCCTAAATAAATGTATTAGGGTAAATATAAATATGGGCCTTAAGGGCCAAGTTCCTAGCTCCAACTCCAGCTCCGCCTAACCTACAAACCAAACACAGAAATTTTAACACAAATATAAATATAAAATAAATACATATTGAAAATGTAAAAAAAAAAAAAACAAATTTACCACAAGTATGACCAAGTATTACACTTTCAAGTAGACTTGGTTCGTTTAAGGGTCAAGTCAAGCACTGGTCGAGTAATAATTAAACTAGTAGAGTCTTGTAGCAAGAGGTTCATAGAAGAGTAAAAGGTCGTTTATAGCCATTTGGACAAGTAATTGTCAAACTCGACTTTTGTAACAGAAATTGGGGAGAAAAAGGTCATTTCTAACATCTAGGGAAAACATTAAGTAGTAGATCGGAGTAAATCAGGGAAATCAAAGAGAGAGTCTTCTACTACAAGAACAGGAAAAGGTCATTTATAACATCTGGAGAAAACATTAAGCAGTAGGCCAGGGTAAATCAGGGAAATCAAAGAAAGGCTCTACTTCTACAAGAGCAGGAAGATGGAAGCCTGAAAATTGTAAAACACATTCCATAAATTAGAATTCAAAAGACTACTCAATTACATTCTCTAATGTCTTATGAGAATATTTAAATTTGAAGTTAACTTCTTGTTGGTGTGGTGCACTTTAGTGTATGGACATTATAAAGGCGTTGTCAGTGATATTAGGTCTAACAAAACAAGCAGTAGACAAAACTATTAAACTAATTTTTCATACCATAAAGCATGCAAGGCAATGAAATAATGCATGAATTTGGTGATGCTTGTGTGTGACCTTTGTCATAACTTTTGTCTTAACACCCCTTGATAGACAGAGAAATCAGTGATGCAAACGGGAATGATAGATTGCCAAATTTTCCACAGAAGACAACCATGGAGACTGCGAAATAAAAATACAAATCCACGAGTATCAGGAAAAGAAACCTTACCCAAGGATATAACTTTACATACTGATAATCCAACAACAAAAAGTACAGAACACTCGTATCTCGTGGTTTGATTATACATGGGTGAAACCCGTTTAACTATGCATAAGAAATTCAGCTACTCAATGGGTATTGTCGTGGCCATGCAATTAGAAGTAAGAAAATGACATTACGCACACCTTTTCTTCGAGCTCGGCCTCCTCCATAGCAAGTTGAACATCATCGTTCTGCAATAGAGGCCACGGTGACAGATGAAGGAATGACGAGGCCGTCAATGTGGATGTTGGGTATTGATGCATAAATGCTGGAAACTACAACATATCTCCTCTAATCTCTTCCGCTCTGCTTCACCCAGCTCCAAAACCCTCAAAACCCTCTCACTTCGTTTCGATCTCCGTTTAAAATTAAGCGGTGTTCCCAGACTTCTCTGCATAGACGCGAATGGATCTCTTCATCATGGTATTTTTCCCCATAAAACTATGTCATATATATATGATACCACATATTATCATAAATCGCGCCAACCTCAAACCATGGAATAAATGTTATACCATATAACAAATCGTGCAACGAAGGGAATCCGGCCTCAACCTGGAACGAATGTTCTGGAACTGCTTCGATTCCACATTGTCTACAACGCAGACCAGCACCTGCAAGTACTGCTCCAGCAAATCACATATTTTCGTGTTGTATACAACCTTCTTCTCGGCCTTGGTTCCCTTGAACCCCATTTTGTCCCCGACGAAATCCTGTTCCAGGAAACCTAAACAATCAACACATAAGCCAGCGAATCCCACCACAAGCACCATGTATTTCTTCATATGTCTCTTCAATACAAATGTCCAGAAAAATCCACGAGTAAGCAGCAACCACAAGTCACACACAAAGCACCACAGCCCAACTACCCAGCGCCAAGCCACCAAAGAGAAGACTTAGTGCACAACGCATCTCTACACTCGCAGAAACAACAACCTCGTCGTTGCTAGAAAAGCACGTCTGTAAGTAATTTTTGCCAGGCTCATACAGAGTAGTTTGTTGTGAAGGAAAAATAAAAAACTATTACAAGCCAGCGCCACTGCCATGCACAAGCCATGACCAGACCAGCACCAGCGCACACGAGGCCACGAAGAGGAGTCTCGAAAGGGATGAGCACCTGAGAGCGGGCACGTGGGCCTCATGCGAGGACCCACGATGCCCCTTTAATGTATAATGAAACCCATATGCCCATATACATGCCCCTATAATAAAATTAATTTATTAAATTAATATGCATGCGAGGATTCAACGAGATATTAAATTGT
>ML785142.1:278643-296163 GCA_009831015.1 Picea engelmannii
TAATTAATTAAAGGTTATAATTTTGATTAATTAATTAACTACCTATTACATTTAATAACATGAGTATTAAATTTAAAAGATTAATAAGTTATATTGTTTAAATTAAAAGGTTACATACACGGAAAGGGATAACATATTAATTATGAGAGGATGAAATAATAAAGGAAAGGATAAGGGGCATTAACTAGGAGTAGGTAAGGAAGTAAATGCATGAGGCGGTGAAGGAAGGATATGGAGGCGGAGGAGGTTTACGAAGGGCATTATCATTCGACGAGAGATTTTGGGGGGATGGATTTTTGGGGCTCTCTTGGATTTGCAGAGAGGAGTTGAGTTCGGGAGTGGGAAGGTTTAGTACAGGGGCACTGGTTTGCTGGAGGTTTTGGGCACAGGGGCCAGGATATCCATATGATATCCTGGAGCTAGGTAGTTGTCCTAGTTGGCAGGGAGGATAGTAGGTTTGGGCAGTGTTTACCCAGTGCAGCAACGGTCAACAACGCAAGCGGACAAACAAAGGGTTAGCATCAAACCAAGGTATTTAAAATTATGTATTTGTTTTTATTCTGTTATAAAATCTTAATATTCATTGTTAAATTTACATGCGTATGTGCTAAAATAGAAAGGAATTATTGAATTTTCATAAATCTAGTAGAAGTTACTGTCTTGTTGTAGAATTATTGGATGTTAAATTAATATGGCCACTACACATATTGAGTTTCTCATGTTATATATTGTGTTTATTTTTGGATGGTGTGTGAGTATTTATTTATGTTATCTATTTCTCACATCTCAACTATTTAAAACATTTTAAGAAAAAAACCAGTAATTAAAGAAAATGAGATCTAAAGGAAATTAACCTTCACAGTAAATATTTGAGTATTTGTTTAGATCAGCTGTGATGAACTATCTAGTAGAATATCCATGACATTTTACAGATCATGCATTATTTCTTATAGTAGTGATTGTTAACACCATGAGTTGTTCTTAGACTGCTTTAATAACAAGCCCAGTACCCATCAAAATTTTGGTAAATTTATATTGGGTTTATGCTTGAGCGGATAAGTTAAAATGAGTAGGAAATGGAGAGGGAATCAAACTGTAAATCAATAGGCTACAACATTGGTAAATAGAGTCACAAAAACACCCTGAAGTTAGAAGGAAATTGAAAAGCATATCACATAAATAACTTATATGATGGCATATGGAAGAAAGGATAAATTAACATAAAGAAGATCATCCATTGAACAAAGATCTTATCTGCAAAACAAATTGGAAATATACTTGAATAAAGACAATGAGTTATAGGAAATCACAACAAACCCTTTGCTGCTCAAGAATCTATCAATCAAATACAACCATTGATCCTCAAAAGCTACAATTCATTCATGTAAGATAGAAATGTAGATGAAAAACTAAGAGAACAAAATTTGATAAAACAAATCTAATGAATCTTCAATGTGATGAATATTTACACGATAAAATTCCCTCGGTTTTACAAATGAGCACACACAGGGAAACTGTCTATGCATCTTTCTCAAGCTCTCTATGTCATCTCCTCAACCCTTCTCCAAGAGCTCCCTCCTTCATTAAATATAAAATAACATCAAAAATCCATAGGAGGTCTCAACCCATCTCATTCATTGGATTCTTGGCCTTTGAGATAGGTGGAAATAGTCAAAGAGACAAAAATCCAACAAACTGCTAAATTTTAGGAAGTTGTTGGAAGTCATTAATAAATCTGTTGCCAACTCACTGCATGAGGTTTTAATGGAGCTAAATATTAGGTGTATGTGTACTTTAACATCTAACTGATCTTTTATATGTCATTTGAACCCTTCTTGACAGGTGGGAACCTCCAAACAAGGTGAATATCCAATAACTATATGAGTTTGCAGTGTCAGTTTGTAGTGCACTGGTGTTTTAATTTTATCTTTCAAATTCCAAAATGGGTCAGGATGATTTTTGGTCATCGGGTCAATTCCATAATCATGATCCTCCACAAAAAATTTCAAAAGACCCCACATCACTATTTTGGATTTAGGATAAAATCTTTAGAAGAAGCTGCTATAGGAAATGAGCTTGCAGCGCCAGTTTGCAGTGCATTGGTGTTTTAATTTTATATTTCAAATGCCAAAATGGGTTAGATTGATTTTTTGTTTTCATTAGGTCAATGCCATAATCGTGCTCCAAAAAAGTTTCATAAGAACCCACATTACCATTTTGGATTTATGATAAAATCTTTAGAAGATGATGCTACATGAAATGAGTTTGCAGTGCCTGTATGAGTTCGCAGTGCCATCCTACAATGCAATTGGGCTTGTTTTTATGAATGTTTGGCCATAATTTTCATGTCAAAGAGGGATCCCATACAACTTTTTAAAACCTGGGTCTTAGAATGATTTGAAAATGGCCAAGGTTTAAGACACCAAAGATGTGAGTTTTAATGGTGCAGAGAGTTGGCAGCGCATAGATCATTTAATAATTTGCACCGCAGGAACAATATAAAACAGTTTTATATTTTCAACCAACCATTTGAGCAAAATGAAATCATCAAAAGAGTACTTGGTGTGTCTGAACTTGAGTGGGACTTAGGTGAAAATATCCAATCCTTTTCATCTACTACAACCAGTTTGCAACGCCATTTTGCAGTGCCAGTTTTCAAACCCTAGTAGCACACTCCGTTGAAACTGTTAGAGTTGTTCCTTGACACAATCCTGAAAATCATAATGAATTGAATGTGTTTAATATGATGATATCTCCCATTTGAGACAAGACATGTAATTATTAACAATATCATGACACCAAGACTCTTACATGGACTAAGGTCAGAATTTTTTTGACTCCTGAACCTTTCATGTGCTAGTAGTGTTATCTATACATTTCTACTTCACACACATTGTATATGATATCTCTATAACTGGCATTCCCACAATCTACCCGGGGACCCAACTCGACTTGGTGCACCCAAGTCACTTGGCACTTAGGGTTGTGTTGCACCACGATGTTTCCCACTCGGCGGCTTGGCCAACCAAGAGTAATTCTTTTGAATTACACCTGTTCACCTAAAACATACCCATAATTCGTTCTAGGCTACAAGGGGAGTCAATTTGCCTCACTCGGTATGTCTCACCAAGGCACCCACCCAACTCTTCACTACACCTAGTTAATATTTTTTGATGATGTACTAATCCACAAAAAATCTTGGGAAGAGCATGTACAACATGTTGACATGATGCTAAAAGTATCAGGAGAGAAACAACTATATGGAAATCCTTCCAAGCGTTTCTTTGGGGTTCAAGAAATGTAATATTTTTGTCATATTGTATATCATGAATGTGTCAAAGTAGACCCTAACAAAGTTAAAGTTGTGATGGAATGGAAAATTCCAAAAACATTAAAGAATCTTAGAGGGTTCTTAAGATTGATGGGTTACTACCAAAAGTTTCTCAAGAATTATGGTAAAATAGAAACACCTCTAACATCAATATTAAAAAATGAGGAATTTTCTTGGACTCAAGAAGCAACAAAATATTTTGAAAATATGAAGGAAAAAATATATTAAGGAGGTTATTTGTGCTACTCCTATCCAAACCATTCCTGACTTCAAGAAAACCTTTATTATGGAATGTGATGTCTCAAGACATGGCATCGATGATATTTTAATGC
This sequence comes from Picea engelmannii, assembly GCA_009831015.1. NCBI lineage: Eukaryota > Viridiplantae > Streptophyta > Pinopsida > Pinales > Pinaceae > Picea > Picea engelmannii. Next base: position 282,307 of record ML785142.1, read on the forward strand.
AAGAAGGAATCCCCTTTCCTTTGAAAGTAGCCACATTAACAAAACAAACTTACCCAAACCCATTTATGAAAAGGAAATGTTGAGCATATTACATGCAGTTAAGAAATGACACCATTTCCTAATAGGAAGGAACTTCAAGGTAAAAATAAATCTTGATAGTTTGAAGTACTTCTTGGAACAATCATTATCTTTAGAAAAACAATAAAAATGGGTTCCAAAGATGCTAGGTTATGACTTTGAAATTATCTACAAAAAAAAAAAATTATATATGGTGGGAGATGCAATTTCAAAGAAGTAAGAAGATATGGAGGGTTTACTATGTGTTATTCCAGTCCACAATTTTATTGGGTGAAAGAAGAAAGGATGGAATGGAAGAAAGATCAAAAGGTATGCAATATCATTCAAAAACTACAAGAGAACCTGGGTACATTAGATACATTTGTGTTGAAGAATGATTTACTTTGGTATCAAGATCACCTATATTTATGTAAGAATTCCCAACTTAAATAGAAGGTCCTTTTGGTATTTCACATTTCTCCTATAGGAGGACATTTACGGTTCTTAAAAACCTACCATAGGATCAAGAAATTTTTTTTCTTGGAAGATCTTAAAAGTGATGTTCAAAAGTTTGTGGTTGAATGTGTGGTCTTCCAATAAAATAAGGGAGACATGGTCAAGACCCTATTCCTTTTATAACAATTATCTATACCAAGTCAATGTTGGGAAGAGGTTTCAATGGATTTTATTACAGGTCTACCCAATTTCGAATTAAAGAATGTAATCATGGTAGTAGTGGATCAACTCACAAATTATTGCCCATTTTTTATACCTTTCTCATCCTTTTAAAGTAAGTACAATATGCACAAAATTCATGGAAACACTTCAGAAGCTACATATAATACCTCAAATTATTGTAAGTGATAGAGATCAAATTCTCACTAGAAAAATTTGGACTTAATTAATTTTTTTTGGTACTCAATTGGCTCACATCTCCTCTTACCACTCTCAATATCATGGAAAATTTTGGATTGTGAATAAATGTATTGAAGGATATCTTCATTGCTTTGCATCTAATAAACTAAAAAAACGGGTCAAGTGGTTTCCCTTGGAAAAATGGTGGTACAACACACCCTTCCACACATTGTTGAAAATGTCCCCATTTATGAAACTTTATGGATATCACCATCCATCCATAACATCACCCTTGAAAGGGAAAGAAAAGGTTAAAGCAATGGAGGAACACATAAAGCACCAAAAAGAAGTTCTCTAACTATTGAAGGAAAACTTGGCTACAACATAGAAAAGGATGAAACAACAAGCACATCAACATCAAAGTAAAATGGAATTTAAAGTGGGGGATTGCACATTTCTAAGGCTACAACCATACAAAAACATTTACTTCAAGCAAAAAAAGAAGTATAATAAATTAGCACCCAAGCATTATGGTCCCTAAAAGGTGTTGCAGAGGATTAGATGTATGCATTACAAATTAGAGTTATATCCATATTCACATGTACATCAATTATTCCATGTTTATTTATTAAAGAAGGTAATCAAACACAAGATCCCAATTCAAACTATTTTACCAAAGGTCAATGAAGAAGGGAAAATCATTCTATAATTAGAAACAATCTTCGAAACAAGGGTTAAGCAATTGTAAAATTGAGCAATTATTGAGTACCTCATCAAGTGGAAGAACCTAAAAATAGAAGACGCAACATAGAAATATGCGTTATTCATGAAGAAATATCCACAATTAATCAAGTGGCGAGGGAAACACTTTTTTGAAGGGAATGAGAATGTTAATCCATAGAAAACGCTCCATGTTAAGCACAAATATCCATGTAAATCCCTAGATATTGAGCTTTTATATTTCTATTGTTATTTTAGTATTGTTGACTACACCCTTTAATTGTAATTGTACCATTTGTCTCATATATATATATATATATATATATATATATATATATATATATATATATATATATATATATATATATATATATATATATATATACACACACACACACCAAGGAGAGATGGTTTTAGGATCATCTCATCTTGTATGTGTTTTATATTGTAAAAGGATATTAACCCCTAGAAGAGGATTCACATTCATTCTTCTCTCTTTATCAAGGCATGTAGTTACTTCGCTTTCTCTTTTTATGAAATTTGGGTGTTTGGTGCATAACAAAAACCCTCTCTAGGGGGTTTTTGGAATCAAGTTTGGATATGGATTACATTAGGGGATATTTCAAACCAAGGATGGGTCATAGGGCCATGAACATAGTCAACGAAAGAAAACAAGTTCCTTGGTATATTATTGAATATTCTTGGGATCAATATCGTTGAATGAGTCCTTTTAAAAATACATGAGCCCTCTAAATGTGATATGGGATATGGATACCACTGATTTGTTTTTTTCATTAGTAATGGGTCTAGGGTACTAGAGCATGGTCGAAAAGGAAAACAAGGATTTTTCACATAGGAAAAGGAACCTTATACACCTCAAGAGCTATGAACAAGGCCTCCAACCACAACATATTCCCTCTCCATTGGGTATTTTACCTCCAAGTGGTATTAGAAGCACCATTAGGTATATTTTCACAAAGAAGATGAGCCTAATAGGACTATGCCTAGTATAAGACAAGAGGTTCCAATGTTAAACCTTTCCTTATGAAACATAGGTCCTCATGCTAAAGGTCATGGAAATATTACAAAGTTATGAATATATGTGATAATAATGTGTGTGCATTATTAACATGTCCATGCTATTAATGTGTTTGTGTCCCTATAAATTAAAAAAAAATGGTCAAAATGTCTCTTTTCCTCTACATGGTAGATTGGTCACTTTAGTTTTTTCTTCATAATGACAAACTTGGTGGTTCATCCTACATAAACAAAAACATATACATATTCCCAACTTCATATTCTTATATCCAGTTTCAACCATGCTTTTAAATATGATCCACATAATGATTGTGATGAGATTGTTCTATGCAGATTTTAAATGTGTTATTTTAAGAAAAAATTATTTCATTTGATTTTGTATTTATTTTTATTTGTACATATATCATAATTATAAAATGTATGGGTCTTTTAGTTTTGGCATAACATTTTATTTCCTACCCGAACAAATTGTATGGTGCACAAGTATAAACCAATACCTAATAACTAAAAACAATTATTGATTGTGTTATGACCCTCAAACATGGTCTTAATGTTGTACCTACTTGTTTCAAGGCTTCACTCACTTTGTTATTTTTTTTAAATATAAAATTACCATTAAAAAGTATAGAAAAATACTTGTGCATAAGAACCAACAATCATCTACAATTGTGCAAATCTGTTTCAATAATTTCTTTCAATTTGATACTAAAATGGTGTCTTAACATGAACATGTCCATTCTATTTTAGAGAAAAGGTAATATAAAAATGTTAGAAGAACACAATTTTTCTAAATTATTTTTCATAAATAAGAGTTACATACTCCAAAAGTTTATACAATTTTCTACTTGTGAATTTTTTACACCATATTCTAATAAGTTGTACATTTACCTTTAATAATTCCACTTAATCAAGAGATTACTAGACAAGGAAATTGAATAAAAAATAGTTAGGAGAAATACCTAAATCCTACTATGGACTAAACATGACTAGAATTGACTAGAGATTTAACTACAAGTTAATGTAGATCCAAAACTTCTAGGAGTGTAAATTATGAATTCTATCAAATATTGTATATATAGTTATGTTTAACTATGTATTTAGTTCTATGTCATAGGATGCACGTGTGAGTTTTACTTAGAACACTATCTTCATATAAAAATTACCCTCTCATTGTCCATGGGAGTTGGTTTGAATTGTTAGAAAAATGTTCTCATTAGTTTCACTTATTAAATGGAATGTAAATGTCTCACTAAAAACCTTATTTTGATCCTTTCATTTAGACTTGTAATACCCTTTGAATAAAATAAAGTAGCATGTTAAATAATTTTCCTAAGTGAAAAAATCGAATATAGAATTAGTGGGTAAATTTGATTGTAAATTATTTAATTATTGTACCTCTAAGTGTCTTTAGGGATTGGACAGATGTAAGAGAAAATATTTTTATTTACTAAATAAACGGAATAGAAGGAACAACCAAGTTAAAAATAGATTATTATGAATCAATGAGTCGGGAACAAGTTGAAGTTGACCCTAAGAAGGAAAGGACAAGTGTCACAAGTCAATTATAGTAATTGACACACCCTGGAAATGGGGGATTTCCCCAAGCTGTGAAAATTCCCAAGGAGGGAAAAGAGTTGGGGAAGAACAAGACCTGGGAAACAAAAAAAAATAAGAGCTCACATGTGTGAGGAGGAAGGACGTTTCTTAGCATGTGGAAGAAAGGAAATAGATGAACAATATTTCTTTCTCTAGAGAATAGAGGGAGAAAGATTTGATGTTTTAGGAAATTGTCAAGAACAAGAGGATTGTTGAAACAAGTATCTTAGTTCACCCTCATGGATTCATGATCAAGCTTGGGGTGATTGGATCAAGTGAATTGGAGGATCCATTCAACATTTGGGTGGAACATGGTTGCTCCTTTTGTGTTCCATGTTTGTTTTTTTTTAATTGTTAAACTTAAATGTCTATGTCATTTTTATTACAATTGTATTATGATGAAATATCTTAGATAAAGATCTCTATGTTCTTTTATTTCCAATATATTGATGTTATTTGTACTATAATGGCCGCTACTTGAAGTAAAAGGTTGATATAGAAACCAAATCTAGACCTTGAGTTATTTATACTTTATAAACTTGCACATTATACCATCTACAATTGTTTTAAATGAGGTATTGCAAGTATGTTAATAATTACACTCATTTATATAGTAATAACAATGAAGAGTAATTATATGGTAATATCAATGGAAAGTAGTCATACAATTATACCAAATGGAAAGTATTCACACAGTAAGAATAAGCGGAAAGTATTCAATCATAACACCCAAAAATTCTTGGAACCTCATATATATATATATATATAGTATGTGTTTAAAATTATATCAGAGTGATATATAGACATTTTGAGCCTATTGCGATAGTGATAGGTGTGATATATAGAAAAATCATACAAAGGGTTTCCATTACATTTTTCCTGTGATATTACAAGCCAGGAACCCGAATACCTTTCGCGGTATTCTATCTATGAGGCTCTTCAATTGATGGGAATGCAACCTAGAAGAAGGGGAATTTACAGAAGTATGAATTAGCAGTATGATTTTAAAATAATTTGAAAAAAATTAACAAGTATAATGTTGATGTAACAAAGGAATAATACTTGGACCTGTACAATGTCGCCCAGACCCACATAAGAAAGAATCTTGAACATCGTGCGGAGGGTGGAGGTAGACGAATGGAATCTAATGGGTTCCTCGTACAAAGAAAAAGAGGACCCATCATTAATTCAAGCACCCAAAAGACTACCCGATTAAGTAAAGATTAAGTTTATGAAAGGTGAAATGTACACTGAACTTAAAGCAAAATCTTCACCAGTAATAATGAAAGGTATGAAATACGATACATCTATGACTCTAAATACAAGGAATAAATAAATATAAGCAACCTACGGAAGAAATAGTGAATTCACACGCTCAGTATTTTGTTTTATCAAAATTTATGCATGTATTAGTATGTGCTTTATAGAAATTACATAACCATACATTAATACAACAAAAATCCAAGTAGTTCGAAAGATTATTATCAACATGGTTTACTCGATGAATTTCTTGACAGAGGAATACAATTCAGTTTACTACAGGAAACGATTAAATTATTGTAATAGGGGATAAGTAGGAACTTTTGAATTAGATATATATATATATATAGGGTACACAAGAACCGTAAAGGAATTGGGTACTGTGAAATTTTGAAATTATAACAACCGACTATTAAAATGATATAATAAACAGAGAAGCAAAATCTTGATGAGTTGATGAGAGTGAGTTGATGAGAGTTGACATTTAATCATGAATCCGGGACATGGATTAATAAGAACAACAATACTCTCTAGGAATAATGGAAAGTGGAGTATCCAATATCGAGGGATTCACATAAAAGTGTTGTAACCTAAGACAACAACGTATTTAATTTTAAGACAACAACGTATTTAATTTCGAGTAAATAATAAGAAATGCTAATAGCTACAGTGAGATATCTTAAATAGACAAAGAGTTAGAATATATAAATTAATTATGAAAAAACAGTTATGCGACGAGCAATGGATAATTGAAAGGAACGTAAGTAATCAGGGATCTTCTGTAAAGGAAAGAAAAGTAACCAATATATGGCATGCATACTAATTCTTTTAAACAAAATAATAATAATAATAATAATAACAAAAACATAAAAAGATTTGTAAAAAGGGACTCTTACCCCTTATGGCATGATTGTAGGATACAAAATCTTGAATGAACCATAACCTCCCTTCACTGAGTGATTTACGCAAGATAAAAAATAATGAGGTTGCAGGCATAAATAAAGACTCCCTCCCGATAAAAGAAAACACTTGTAAAAACTTATCATATCACGACAAACCCAGAGATAGTTCGCTTACCAAGAAGTTCTCAGGTTGTAGTCATTACCTTTACCATGAACTCTTCATCGATGGAAGCTCCATGACAAGGGACCAAGTCATATCTAAGGAGAATGAGAACCAGGAGTGGTCACTATTACAATACTAAGATACAAGACTCGAAGTAGATAGTTGAATTTTTTTTTATAGATACCTACATTGGCAAGCAATGCAAATCGCATAATGATTCATGTAAGAGACAATTGGGTCAATACCATACTAGAGTGAATGAAGAGGAAACAATAGCGGTGAAAAGTGTAAATTCCATAACCTAGTTAGCGTAAGTAACAAGGGAGACTTGGAGCTCCTCTTATGTACCTTTCTGAACAGTCCAGTCGTATAGAATACAAGATCCATGTTAAGGTGGAGAACTGACATCCAAAGAATGTTTCATAGGTTTCAAGAACTTTATTTTTCCAAACAAAAGTTATTTCTACGTAAATAATTTTCCACGAACTCATTTATTCACCCAATCGTCTGGATGGAGAACCTAGCTTCATGTTTGGACTGTGCATGCTAGGTGAAGCTTTAAAATGTTAGAGGAGGTCTAAGGATACCATTGACCTCTAACAAACATTTAGTAACGATATGTCATTCAAAAGTATATAGTATAGGTGGTCGACTATAGTAATGAAGTTGTAAGTACTTGTATAATTAATCAAATTAGTATACCTTGTAATAAACTATTGCATTGTTTTACAAATGTTTGACTATGTATAGGAACACATACTAGTATGTTACTTGTAGTCATGGACCATGAGTCTAGGTGGTTATTACCACCAAAATTACATTTAAATTTGCATTGTAATGGGCCTCAAGTTGTAAGACATGAATTGTCAAAGTGATAATTGTGGAACTAGGTAAGATAAGTGATTAATTAGAAACAATAATAGATTGTTAGGTAACATGTTCATAAAGTTTTGTTTTGTTGTCTTTTTTTATATTAAGCTTATTAAGTAAATAAGAAAAAAATAATAATGTTGTTTGGGTATGTTACATATGGTATCAAAGCCTAGGTTGACAACACTAGACCTTATGAGTGTAAACATAATTATATATGCTTAATTTCTAAACAAGGTGAATATTTTATTGTTAAAGTGACATGATAATACTCAATCTCACAATATGTCAATAGAAAAAATTAACCCTGAAGGAAATGTCAACCAACAAAACCCTGAACATAAAAGTGAAAAAAATGCAGCCTCTCAGGTGTTGGAAACTATGAGGAGCCTTATAGTGGAGCTTAAGACTTTTAAGGAAGACAATGAGAATATTAATAAGAAACAAGAAGAAAAACAAGAGTTGAATGAAATATTACTACAAACAATGGTTGAAAAGAGTAAATCAAAAAAATCAGAAGTAAACAAAGAAACTAGCAACCAACAAATCAAGAAGAGAGTCTAAGTTAAATGATAGATCTTCAAGCAACACTCAAACAAGAGGAGAATAATCAAAAACACCATATTCTAAGAAAATAAACGAGTTATACCACCTCGAAGGTGAATTCAAAAAGATAAAACCCTCTACATTTGACGGAGAGTCAAAAGCAGGTGAAGAAGTTGAAGCATGATTACTAGACATCAAAAAATACTTTCATATTTATAATTATTCGAGGAATATGATACTTAGAATGACCATTTATAACTTAAAAGGGAAAGCAAGCATCTAGTGGAAATACCTAAAATTAGCAAATGGATTAAAAGAGAAAAGAATGGACTCGTCAAAATTTAAGAAGTACTTTCAGAAAAAATACTTATCAGAAAGTTACTATGAAAGGAAGAATAAGGAATTTTAAGAACTATGACTATTACAAATGTCAATGGATGATCTAATTAATAAATTCTAAGATCTGCTGAGATTTGTACCTTATATTAAAGAATACAAAGTGAAAATTCATAGGTTCTTAAGCTATCTACCACAATATTATAAGAACATAATTGAGTTCGACAATCTTAAATCTTTGAATGAAGTGTTTAGAAAATCCAGAATGTGTTATGAACAATATAAACAAAGGTATGAAACACCTAAATCTTGGAAGGACAAAAAACAAGATAAATTGAATCAGCATAAAAAGGGGTTTAAACCAGCCTCTTATCGTAACATGAATAAGGGATTTCAAATAAATGACCATCCCTCTAGTACACAACAAGCTCGAGGAGGGAACAAGCCAATAAATTTGGTATTTAAGAAGATTAAAGACGATCCTAGATAACCATTAAAATGTTGGGAGTGTGGAGAACCACATTTACGAAGAAACTGCCCATGTTTAAATCTAGCAAATAGGATTGTAGTTCACAACCTACAGGAAGCTACTACAGTGGGAGATATTGAAAAATACATACACATAATTAATGTTTCTTTGGAAGGAAGACAAGTTGATCATCATTGTATTGTAGTAGAGATCAAAGGTAATATACAAACAAACAAGTATCTATCCTAATAGACCCAGGGGAAAGTTTGAGTTACATAACCCCGTCATTAGTAGAAAGTTGTAAAGTGAAAAAGTGAAACACCCTAAGTGTTGGTTAGTACAATTGGCCACCGACACAAAACGAAAAGTATAAGAATATATTTCTAAGTGTGATATAGGAATAAATGATCATAATACTTTGGTTAACTTAAATGTGTTACCCTTAAGATGAGATGACATTCTTATCGATATGGACTAGATGGAATCACACAAGGTCCTACTAAATTGTTATGAAAAATCATTTGTTTATCAAGACGAAAATGGGATAAAGAGAACAGTTCAAGGACTGAGAAAAGGAGTTTTGGTAAGAAAGTTATCAACCATGCAGCTTAAGAAATGTATCAAAAAAGGATGTAAATTGTATGTAGTTCAGGTAATGGATATGTTAAAACAAGATGACAACCCAAAACTGGGAGATTATTTAGCCTTAAGAGATTTTAAAGACGTCTTTGCAGATGAGGTACCAAAATTAACTCCAACGAGAGAAATAAACTTCTCTATTGACTTATTACCAAGATTTTCCCCTCTGTCAAAGGAACCTTATAAAATGAGTATTCCTGAGTTAACAAAACTTAAAATACAGATACAAGAACTACTAGACAAAGGATATATCAAACTCAGTGTATCACCATGGGGAGCACTGGTATTATTTGTCAAGAAAAAGGATGGGACATTCTGATTATGTATCGATTGTCATGAGTTAAATAAAATGAACATTAAAAATAAGTATCATCTACTAAGAATTAATGATATATTTGACCAAGTGGGAGGAGCAAAAATATTTTCCAATATTGATCTAAGATCTGGTTATCTCCAAGTCAGAATTAAGGATGAGGATATTAATAAAACAACTTTTCGAACACGATATGGACACTATGAGTTTGTGGTAATTCATTTTTGACTCACAAACGCACAAACAACTTTCATGTTCCTAATGAACAATATATTCAACCATTATCTAGATCAATTTTTTTTTTATTGATGATATTTTGATTTATTCAAAGATGGAAAAAGAACATGAAGAACACCTGAGAATAGTGTTGCAAACGCTACAAGAACATCAACTCTATGCTAAATTCAGCAAGTGTGACTTCCATCGGAAAAAAATACAATACTTAGGACATATTATTTCCGAGGATGGGATATGAGTAGATCCAAAAAAGACAAAAGAATAATAGAATGTCCCAGACCCACAAATGTAGCAGAGATACGATAATTTATGGGGATAACAGGTTATTACCGAAGATTTATTGAAAAATTTTCCAAGATCGCTTTTCCTATTACATCCTTACAGAAAAAGGGAGTAAATTTTATTTGGTCACATGAATGTCAGGAAAGTTTTAATCAATTAAAGGAACGATTAACTATCACACCAATTCTTAAAGTCGTTGACCCTTAAAAATATTTTGTTGTATGCATCGATGCTAGCAAAGAATGGTTAGGCATAATTTTATCGCAAAAAGGGCATGTGATAGCCTATGAATCCAAAAATTTAAAGGACCGTGAACACATCTATGTGATGCATGACTTAGAATTAGCGTTTATGATACATGCACTAAAGATATGGTGGCATTATTTAATAGTAAGGAAATTTTCTGATTCTAACTCACAATGGTGACGTAAAGTACTTATTAAATAAAAAAGGATTAAATGTGGGACAAGCAAGGTGGTTAGCATTCTTGAGTGAATTTGACTTTGAAATCAAACATATTAAAGGAAAGGAAAATAAATTTGCAGACGCGCTTAGTAGAAGGACATGAGACATTTATGAAATAATTATGAGTAAAGACGATAATAATCTTAGAGACAAAATCATATCTACAAGTACAAGAGATGAGGAATATGTAAAAATGAAGGAAAATTTGATGACAGTTGGAAAAGAAATAAAGAAGGAAGATTTCAGTATCGACCATGAAGGAATTCTAAAATTTAAGAACAAAATTTACATACCAAATTCCATGGATTTAAAATTGTTAATATTTAATGAAATCAATAAAAATCCTTATTCAGACCATCTAGGATATCAAAAAATGATTTCAGCACTAAGAAAACTGTTTTATTGGCCTAATATGAAAATTGATACAACTAACTACTTGGAAAAGTGTATAGAATGTCAACAGGTAAAGGAGGAACATCAACATCTAACAGGTATATTACAACATTTCCCTATACTGGAAAGGAAATGGGAAGTAATATCAATGGATTTTATCACATGTTTTCCAAATACTCAAAAACAACATGACTCAATTATGGTAGTAGTGGATAAGTTAAGTAAATCTACACATTGTATACATGTAAAGTCTACTTACAAAGTTGTTCATATTGCAAAAATTTTTATGAAAGAAATTTTTAGATTACACGGGATACCAAAGAAGGTGATTTCTGATGGAGATCTTAAGTTTACTTCAAGTTTTTAGAAGGTGTTGTTTGCAGTTCTTGAATCTCAGTTAATCTTTAGTATCAGTTACCATATGGAGACAGATGGGAAAACTGAACGTACTAACTAGATCATTGAATACATGATTTGAATGTACAAGATGGATAAACCAACCAGATGGGAAGACTAGTTACCTTTAGTATAATTCACCTACAATAATGATTATCAATCCTCATCCAAAATGATTCCATTTGAAATCCATTATGGTAGGAAGTGTACGACTCCGATTAGCTGGGATAATCTAGTAGACATGATCATGGTTGGAACATATATGTTACAGGAAATGGAAGTGATAGTGAAAAAGGCCCAACAAAATTTAAAAGTGGTGCAGGACCGACAAAAAAGTTACGCAGATCAGAATAGAATGCATAAATAATTTAATGTTGAGATCATGTTTATCTCCGGTTTAAGGCAAGAAAAAGTTCATTGAAACTTGGGAGATGTACAAAACTAGCACCGAGGTTTTGTTGACCTTTTGAAGTGCTAGATCACATTAGCCTAGTACCATATTAGCTAGTGCTATCGGGGAATTTAAAATTTCATAATGTTTTCCATATATCATTATTAAAGAAATATGTTCATGACCCTACTCATGTAATTGATTGGAATTTGTTATAGGTAGAATCGTAAGGCGAGTTCCAGGTGGAACCTTTGCACATTCTAGATAAGAAAGAAACATTACTACGGAACCAGGTCACCGTTCATATAAAATTGCAATGGAATCATTCACTTGGGAGTTGAAGGATGTCATGAGGAAGACACATCCAACCTTATTCCAAGAATGACCAGAAAAAATAAAGCAGTAACACCGATGACGATGTTAAGTCCAAGGGGTAGAGTATGTAATACCCCTCAAATAAAATAAAGTAGCATGCTAAATAATTTCCCTAAGTGGAAAATTCAAATATAGAATTAGTGGGTAAATTTGACTGTTAATTATTTAATTATTGTACAAGACAATGAATTTTCAAGTGTCCTTAGGGACTGGACAAATGTAAGAGACAAGATTTTTATTTAATAAATAAAGGGGACATAAGGAACAACCGAGTTAAAAATATATGATTATGAATTCATGAGTGGGGAACAATTTGAAGATGACCCTCGAAAACGAAGGTCAAGTATCAGAAGTTAATTCTAGTAATTGACACACCCTCGAAATCAGGGATTTTTGCAAGCTACAAAAATTCCCAAGGAGGGAAAAGAGTTGGGAAATAATAAGACCTAGGAAACAAAGAAATATAAGAACACATGTGTGGGGAGGCAAGACACTTCTTATCATGTGGAAGAAAGGAAATAGCTTAGAACTATTTCTTTCTATAGAGAGAAGAGGAAGAAATAGTTGGTGTGTGAGCACTATATGTGTTAGGAAATTGTCAAGAACAAGAGGACTACTGAAACATGAAGCTTATTTCGCCCTCATGGATTCATGACCAGGCTTGGTGGTGATTGAATCAAGTGAATTGTCTAATCCATTCTATGGTTCGGTGGAACAAGGTTGCTCCTTCTGTGTTCCAAGTTTATCTTTTTAAATTGTTAAACTTAAATGTCTATGTTGTTGTTATTACAAATGTATTCCAATAAAATAGTTTCGATAAATATCTCTATGTTCTTTTATTTCCAATACATTGATGTTCTCTGTACCATAATGGCCACTACTTGAAGTAAAAGGTTGATATAGAAACCATATCTATACCTTGAATTACTTATACTTTATAAACTTGCACATTATACAATCTACATTTGTTTTAAATGAGGTATTGCAAGTACGTTAATAATTTACAATCAGTTATACATTAATAACAGTGGAGAGTAATTATATGGTAATATCAATGGAAAGTAATCATACAATTATAACAATACAAAGTATTCACACATTAAGCATAAGGGGAAAGTATTCAATCATAGCACCCAAAATATCTATGCATGGGATAAATAAAATATACTTGAAACCAAACAAAAAAAATATATATATATATATATATATATTGATAGTATGTGTTTAAAATTATATCCGAATGATATATAGACATTCCGAGCCTATTATGATGGTGATAACGATGATGTAGAACAATCATGAAAAGGGTTTCCATTAAATTGTTCCTCTGATATTACAAGCTAGGAACCTGAATACCTTTCACGGTCTTCTATCTTGGAGGCCCCTCAATTGATGAGAATACGACCTGGAAGAAAGGTAATTTACACAAGTACAAATTAGCAGTACGATTTTAAAATAATAAATGAAAGAAATTAACAATTATAATGTTGATGTAACAAAGGAATAATACTTGAACATGTACAATGTCGCCCAGACCGGCATAAGAAAGAAGCT
>ML785142.1:305841-322725 GCA_009831015.1 Picea engelmannii
TATATATATACACACACACACACCAAGGAGAGATGGTTTTAGGATCATCTCATCTTGTATGTGTTTTATATTGTAAAAGGATATTAACCCCTAGAAGAGGATTCACATTCATTCTTCTCTCTTTATCAAGGCATGTAGTTACTTCGCTTTCTCTTTTTATGAAATTTGGGTGTTTGGTGCATAACAAAAACCCTCTCTAGGGGGTTTTTGGAATCAAGTTTGGATATGGATTACATTAGGGGATATTTCAAACCAAGGATGGGTCATAGGGCCATGAACATAGTCAACGAAAGAAAACAAGTTCCTTGGTATATTATTGAATATTCTTGGGATCAATATCGTTGAATGAGTCCTTTTAAAAATACATGAGCCCTCTAAATGTGATATGGGATATGGATACCACTGATTTGTTTTTTTCATTAGTAATGGGTCTAGGGTACTAGAGCATGGTCGAAAAGGAAAACAAGGATTTTTCACATAGGAAAAGGAACCTTATACACCTCAAGAGCTATGAACAAGGCCTCCAACCACAACATATTCCCTCTCCATTGGGTATTTTACCTCCAAGTGGTATTAGAAGCACCATTAGGTATATTTTCACAAAGAAGATGAGCCTAATAGGACTATGCCTAGTATAAGACAAGAGGTTCCAATGTTAAACCTTTCCTTATGAAACATAGGTCCTCATGCTAAAGGTCATGGAAATATTACAAAGTTATGAATATATGTGATAATAATGTGTGTGCATTATTAACATGTCCATGCTATTAATGTGTTTGTGTCCCTATAAATTAAAAAAAAATGGTCAAAATGTCTCTTTTCCTCTACATGGTAGATTGGTCACTTTAGTTTTTTCTTCATAATGACAAACTTGGTGGTTCATCCTACATAAACAAAAACATATACATATTCCCAACTTCATATTCTTATATCCAGTTTCAACCATGCTTTTAAATATGATCCACATAATGATTGTGATGAGATTGTTCTATGCAGATTTTAAATGTGTTATTTTAAGAAAAAATTATTTCATTTGATTTTGTATTTATTTTTATTTGTACATATATCATAATTATAAAATGTATGGGTCTTTTAGTTTTGGCATAACATTTTATTTCCTACCCGAACAAATTGTATGGTGCACAAGTATAAACCAATACCTAATAACTAAAAACAATTATTGATTGTGTTATGACCCTCAAACATGGTCTTAATGTTGTACCTACTTGTTTCAAGGCTTCACTCACTTTGTTATTTTTTTTAAATATAAAATTACCATTAAAAAGTATAGAAAAATACTTGTGCATAAGAACCAACAATCATCTACAATTGTGCAAATCTGTTTCAATAATTTCTTTCAATTTGATACTAAAATGGTGTCTTAACATGAACATGTCCATTCTATTTTAGAGAAAAGGTAATATAAAAATGTTAGAAGAACACAATTTTTCTAAATTATTTTTCATAAATAAGAGTTACATACTCCAAAAGTTTATACAATTTTCTACTTGTGAATTTTTTACACCATATTCTAATAAGTTGTACATTTACCTTTAATAATTCCACTTAATCAAGAGATTACTAGACAAGGAAATTGAATAAAAAATAGTTAGGAGAAATACCTAAATCCTACTATGGACTAAACATGACTAGAATTGACTAGAGATTTAACTACAAGTTAATGTAGATCCAAAACTTCTAGGAGTGTAAATTATGAATTCTATCAAATATTGTATATATAGTTATGTTTAACTATGTATTTAGTTCTATGTCATAGGATGCACGTGTGAGTTTTACTTAGAACACTATCTTCATATAAAAATTACCCTCTCATTGTCCATGGGAGTTGGTTTGAATTGTTAGAAAAATGTTCTCATTAGTTTCACTTATTAAATGGAATGTAAATGTCTCACTAAAAACCTTATTTTGATCCTTTCATTTAGACTTGTAATACCCTTTGAATAAAATAAAGTAGCATGTTAAATAATTTTCCTAAGTGAAAAAATCGAATATAGAATTAGTGGGTAAATTTGATTGTAAATTATTTAATTATTGTACCTCTAAGTGTCTTTAGGGATTGGACAGATGTAAGAGAAAATATTTTTATTTACTAAATAAACGGAATAGAAGGAACAACCAAGTTAAAAATAGATTATTATGAATCAATGAGTCGGGAACAAGTTGAAGTTGACCCTAAGAAGGAAAGGACAAGTGTCACAAGTCAATTATAGTAATTGACACACCCTGGAAATGGGGGATTTCCCCAAGCTGTGAAAATTCCCAAGGAGGGAAAAGAGTTGGGGAAGAACAAGACCTGGGAAACAAAAAAAAATAAGAGCTCACATGTGTGAGGAGGAAGGACGTTTCTTAGCATGTGGAAGAAAGGAAATAGATGAACAATATTTCTTTCTCTAGAGAATAGAGGGAGAAAGATTTGATGTTTTAGGAAATTGTCAAGAACAAGAGGATTGTTGAAACAAGTATCTTAGTTCACCCTCATGGATTCATGATCAAGCTTGGGGTGATTGGATCAAGTGAATTGGAGGATCCATTCAACATTTGGGTGGAACATGGTTGCTCCTTTTGTGTTCCATGTTTGTTTTTTTTTAATTGTTAAACTTAAATGTCTATGTCATTTTTATTACAATTGTATTATGATGAAATATCTTAGATAAAGATCTCTATGTTCTTTTATTTCCAATATATTGATGTTATTTGTACTATAATGGCCGCTACTTGAAGTAAAAGGTTGATATAGAAACCAAATCTAGACCTTGAGTTATTTATACTTTATAAACTTGCACATTATACCATCTACAATTGTTTTAAATGAGGTATTGCAAGTATGTTAATAATTACACTCATTTATATAGTAATAACAATGAAGAGTAATTATATGGTAATATCAATGGAAAGTAGTCATACAATTATACCAAATGGAAAGTATTCACACAGTAAGAATAAGCGGAAAGTATTCAATCATAACACCCAAAAATTCTTGGAACCTCATATATATATATATATATAGTATGTGTTTAAAATTATATCAGAGTGATATATAGACATTTTGAGCCTATTGCGATAGTGATAGGTGTGATATATAGAAAAATCATACAAAGGGTTTCCATTACATTTTTCCTGTGATATTACAAGCCAGGAACCCGAATACCTTTCGCGGTATTCTATCTATGAGGCTCTTCAATTGATGGGAATGCAACCTAGAAGAAGGGGAATTTACAGAAGTATGAATTAGCAGTATGATTTTAAAATAATTTGAAAAAAATTAACAAGTATAATGTTGATGTAACAAAGGAATAATACTTGGACCTGTACAATGTCGCCCAGACCCACATAAGAAAGAATCTTGAACATCGTGCGGAGGGTGGAGGTAGACGAATGGAATCTAATGGGTTCCTCGTACAAAGAAAAAGAGGACCCATCATTAATTCAAGCACCCAAAAGACTACCCGATTAAGTAAAGATTAAGTTTATGAAAGGTGAAATGTACACTGAACTTAAAGCAAAATCTTCACCAGTAATAATGAAAGGTATGAAATACGATACATCTATGACTCTAAATACAAGGAATAAATAAATATAAGCAACCTACGGAAGAAATAGTGAATTCACACGCTCAGTATTTTGTTTTATCAAAATTTATGCATGTATTAGTATGTGCTTTATAGAAATTACATAACCATACATTAATACAACAAAAATCCAAGTAGTTCGAAAGATTATTATCAACATGGTTTACTCGATGAATTTCTTGACAGAGGAATACAATTCAGTTTACTACAGGAAACGATTAAATTATTGTAATAGGGGATAAGTAGGAACTTTTGAATTAGATATATATATATATATAGGGTACACAAGAACCGTAAAGGAATTGGGTACTGTGAAATTTTGAAATTATAACAACCGACTATTAAAATGATATAATAAACAGAGAAGCAAAATCTTGATGAGTTGATGAGAGTGAGTTGATGAGAGTTGACATTTAATCATGAATCCGGGACATGGATTAATAAGAACAACAATACTCTCTAGGAATAATGGAAAGTGGAGTATCCAATATCGAGGGATTCACATAAAAGTGTTGTAACCTAAGACAACAACGTATTTAATTTTAAGACAACAACGTATTTAATTTCGAGTAAATAATAAGAAATGCTAATAGCTACAGTGAGATATCTTAAATAGACAAAGAGTTAGAATATATAAATTAATTATGAAAAAACAGTTATGCGACGAGCAATGGATAATTGAAAGGAACGTAAGTAATCAGGGATCTTCTGTAAAGGAAAGAAAAGTAACCAATATATGGCATGCATACTAATTCTTTTAAACAAAATAATAATAATAATAATAATAACAAAAACATAAAAAGATTTGTAAAAAGGGACTCTTACCCCTTATGGCATGATTGTAGGATACAAAATCTTGAATGAACCATAACCTCCCTTCACTGAGTGATTTACGCAAGATAAAAAATAATGAGGTTGCAGGCATAAATAAAGACTCCCTCCCGATAAAAGAAAACACTTGTAAAAACTTATCATATCACGACAAACCCAGAGATAGTTCGCTTACCAAGAAGTTCTCAGGTTGTAGTCATTACCTTTACCATGAACTCTTCATCGATGGAAGCTCCATGACAAGGGACCAAGTCATATCTAAGGAGAATGAGAACCAGGAGTGGTCACTATTACAATACTAAGATACAAGACTCGAAGTAGATAGTTGAATTTTTTTTTATAGATACCTACATTGGCAAGCAATGCAAATCGCATAATGATTCATGTAAGAGACAATTGGGTCAATACCATACTAGAGTGAATGAAGAGGAAACAATAGCGGTGAAAAGTGTAAATTCCATAACCTAGTTAGCGTAAGTAACAAGGGAGACTTGGAGCTCCTCTTATGTACCTTTCTGAACAGTCCAGTCGTATAGAATACAAGATCCATGTTAAGGTGGAGAACTGACATCCAAAGAATGTTTCATAGGTTTCAAGAACTTTATTTTTCCAAACAAAAGTTATTTCTACGTAAATAATTTTCCACGAACTCATTTATTCACCCAATCGTCTGGATGGAGAACCTAGCTTCATGTTTGGACTGTGCATGCTAGGTGAAGCTTTAAAATGTTAGAGGAGGTCTAAGGATACCATTGACCTCTAACAAACATTTAGTAACGATATGTCATTCAAAAGTATATAGTATAGGTGGTCGACTATAGTAATGAAGTTGTAAGTACTTGTATAATTAATCAAATTAGTATACCTTGTAATAAACTATTGCATTGTTTTACAAATGTTTGACTATGTATAGGAACACATACTAGTATGTTACTTGTAGTCATGGACCATGAGTCTAGGTGGTTATTACCACCAAAATTACATTTAAATTTGCATTGTAATGGGCCTCAAGTTGTAAGACATGAATTGTCAAAGTGATAATTGTGGAACTAGGTAAGATAAGTGATTAATTAGAAACAATAATAGATTGTTAGGTAACATGTTCATAAAGTTTTGTTTTGTTGTCTTTTTTTATATTAAGCTTATTAAGTAAATAAGAAAAAAATAATAATGTTGTTTGGGTATGTTACATATGGTATCAAAGCCTAGGTTGACAACACTAGACCTTATGAGTGTAAACATAATTATATATGCTTAATTTCTAAACAAGGTGAATATTTTATTGTTAAAGTGACATGATAATACTCAATCTCACAATATGTCAATAGAAAAAATTAACCCTGAAGGAAATGTCAACCAACAAAACCCTGAACATAAAAGTGAAAAAAATGCAGCCTCTCAGGTGTTGGAAACTATGAGGAGCCTTATAGTGGAGCTTAAGACTTTTAAGGAAGACAATGAGAATATTAATAAGAAACAAGAAGAAAAACAAGAGTTGAATGAAATATTACTACAAACAATGGTTGAAAAGAGTAAATCAAAAAAATCAGAAGTAAACAAAGAAACTAGCAACCAACAAATCAAGAAGAGAGTCTAAGTTAAATGATAGATCTTCAAGCAACACTCAAACAAGAGGAGAATAATCAAAAACACCATATTCTAAGAAAATAAACGAGTTATACCACCTCGAAGGTGAATTCAAAAAGATAAAACCCTCTACATTTGACGGAGAGTCAAAAGCAGGTGAAGAAGTTGAAGCATGATTACTAGACATCAAAAAATACTTTCATATTTATAATTATTCGAGGAATATGATACTTAGAATGACCATTTATAACTTAAAAGGGAAAGCAAGCATCTAGTGGAAATACCTAAAATTAGCAAATGGATTAAAAGAGAAAAGAATGGACTCGTCAAAATTTAAGAAGTACTTTCAGAAAAAATACTTATCAGAAAGTTACTATGAAAGGAAGAATAAGGAATTTTAAGAACTATGACTATTACAAATGTCAATGGATGATCTAATTAATAAATTCTAAGATCTGCTGAGATTTGTACCTTATATTAAAGAATACAAAGTGAAAATTCATAGGTTCTTAAGCTATCTACCACAATATTATAAGAACATAATTGAGTTCGACAATCTTAAATCTTTGAATGAAGTGTTTAGAAAATCCAGAATGTGTTATGAACAATATAAACAAAGGTATGAAACACCTAAATCTTGGAAGGACAAAAAACAAGATAAATTGAATCAGCATAAAAAGGGGTTTAAACCAGCCTCTTATCGTAACATGAATAAGGGATTTCAAATAAATGACCATCCCTCTAGTACACAACAAGCTCGAGGAGGGAACAAGCCAATAAATTTGGTATTTAAGAAGATTAAAGACGATCCTAGATAACCATTAAAATGTTGGGAGTGTGGAGAACCACATTTACGAAGAAACTGCCCATGTTTAAATCTAGCAAATAGGATTGTAGTTCACAACCTACAGGAAGCTACTACAGTGGGAGATATTGAAAAATACATACACATAATTAATGTTTCTTTGGAAGGAAGACAAGTTGATCATCATTGTATTGTAGTAGAGATCAAAGGTAATATACAAACAAACAAGTATCTATCCTAATAGACCCAGGGGAAAGTTTGAGTTACATAACCCCGTCATTAGTAGAAAGTTGTAAAGTGAAAAAGTGAAACACCCTAAGTGTTGGTTAGTACAATTGGCCACCGACACAAAACGAAAAGTATAAGAATATATTTCTAAGTGTGATATAGGAATAAATGATCATAATACTTTGGTTAACTTAAATGTGTTACCCTTAAGATGAGATGACATTCTTATCGATATGGACTAGATGGAATCACACAAGGTCCTACTAAATTGTTATGAAAAATCATTTGTTTATCAAGACGAAAATGGGATAAAGAGAACAGTTCAAGGACTGAGAAAAGGAGTTTTGGTAAGAAAGTTATCAACCATGCAGCTTAAGAAATGTATCAAAAAAGGATGTAAATTGTATGTAGTTCAGGTAATGGATATGTTAAAACAAGATGACAACCCAAAACTGGGAGATTATTTAGCCTTAAGAGATTTTAAAGACGTCTTTGCAGATGAGGTACCAAAATTAACTCCAACGAGAGAAATAAACTTCTCTATTGACTTATTACCAAGATTTTCCCCTCTGTCAAAGGAACCTTATAAAATGAGTATTCCTGAGTTAACAAAACTTAAAATACAGATACAAGAACTACTAGACAAAGGATATATCAAACTCAGTGTATCACCATGGGGAGCACTGGTATTATTTGTCAAGAAAAAGGATGGGACATTCTGATTATGTATCGATTGTCATGAGTTAAATAAAATGAACATTAAAAATAAGTATCATCTACTAAGAATTAATGATATATTTGACCAAGTGGGAGGAGCAAAAATATTTTCCAATATTGATCTAAGATCTGGTTATCTCCAAGTCAGAATTAAGGATGAGGATATTAATAAAACAACTTTTCGAACACGATATGGACACTATGAGTTTGTGGTAATTCATTTTTGACTCACAAACGCACAAACAACTTTCATGTTCCTAATGAACAATATATTCAACCATTATCTAGATCAATTTTTTTTTTATTGATGATATTTTGATTTATTCAAAGATGGAAAAAGAACATGAAGAACACCTGAGAATAGTGTTGCAAACGCTACAAGAACATCAACTCTATGCTAAATTCAGCAAGTGTGACTTCCATCGGAAAAAAATACAATACTTAGGACATATTATTTCCGAGGATGGGATATGAGTAGATCCAAAAAAGACAAAAGAATAATAGAATGTCCCAGACCCACAAATGTAGCAGAGATACGATAATTTATGGGGATAACAGGTTATTACCGAAGATTTATTGAAAAATTTTCCAAGATCGCTTTTCCTATTACATCCTTACAGAAAAAGGGAGTAAATTTTATTTGGTCACATGAATGTCAGGAAAGTTTTAATCAATTAAAGGAACGATTAACTATCACACCAATTCTTAAAGTCGTTGACCCTTAAAAATATTTTGTTGTATGCATCGATGCTAGCAAAGAATGGTTAGGCATAATTTTATCGCAAAAAGGGCATGTGATAGCCTATGAATCCAAAAATTTAAAGGACCGTGAACACATCTATGTGATGCATGACTTAGAATTAGCGTTTATGATACATGCACTAAAGATATGGTGGCATTATTTAATAGTAAGGAAATTTTCTGATTCTAACTCACAATGGTGACGTAAAGTACTTATTAAATAAAAAAGGATTAAATGTGGGACAAGCAAGGTGGTTAGCATTCTTGAGTGAATTTGACTTTGAAATCAAACATATTAAAGGAAAGGAAAATAAATTTGCAGACGCGCTTAGTAGAAGGACATGAGACATTTATGAAATAATTATGAGTAAAGACGATAATAATCTTAGAGACAAAATCATATCTACAAGTACAAGAGATGAGGAATATGTAAAAATGAAGGAAAATTTGATGACAGTTGGAAAAGAAATAAAGAAGGAAGATTTCAGTATCGACCATGAAGGAATTCTAAAATTTAAGAACAAAATTTACATACCAAATTCCATGGATTTAAAATTGTTAATATTTAATGAAATCAATAAAAATCCTTATTCAGACCATCTAGGATATCAAAAAATGATTTCAGCACTAAGAAAACTGTTTTATTGGCCTAATATGAAAATTGATACAACTAACTACTTGGAAAAGTGTATAGAATGTCAACAGGTAAAGGAGGAACATCAACATCTAACAGGTATATTACAACATTTCCCTATACTGGAAAGGAAATGGGAAGTAATATCAATGGATTTTATCACATGTTTTCCAAATACTCAAAAACAACATGACTCAATTATGGTAGTAGTGGATAAGTTAAGTAAATCTACACATTGTATACATGTAAAGTCTACTTACAAAGTTGTTCATATTGCAAAAATTTTTATGAAAGAAATTTTTAGATTACACGGGATACCAAAGAAGGTGATTTCTGATGGAGATCTTAAGTTTACTTCAAGTTTTTAGAAGGTGTTGTTTGCAGTTCTTGAATCTCAGTTAATCTTTAGTATCAGTTACCATATGGAGACAGATGGGAAAACTGAACGTACTAACTAGATCATTGAATACATGATTTGAATGTACAAGATGGATAAACCAACCAGATGGGAAGACTAGTTACCTTTAGTATAATTCACCTACAATAATGATTATCAATCCTCATCCAAAATGATTCCATTTGAAATCCATTATGGTAGGAAGTGTACGACTCCGATTAGCTGGGATAATCTAGTAGACATGATCATGGTTGGAACATATATGTTACAGGAAATGGAAGTGATAGTGAAAAAGGCCCAACAAAATTTAAAAGTGGTGCAGGACCGACAAAAAAGTTACGCAGATCAGAATAGAATGCATAAATAATTTAATGTTGAGATCATGTTTATCTCCGGTTTAAGGCAAGAAAAAGTTCATTGAAACTTGGGAGATGTACAAAACTAGCACCGAGGTTTTGTTGACCTTTTGAAGTGCTAGATCACATTAGCCTAGTACCATATTAGCTAGTGCTATCGGGGAATTTAAAATTTCATAATGTTTTCCATATATCATTATTAAAGAAATATGTTCATGACCCTACTCATGTAATTGATTGGAATTTGTTATAGGTAGAATCGTAAGGCGAGTTCCAGGTGGAACCTTTGCACATTCTAGATAAGAAAGAAACATTACTACGGAACCAGGTCACCGTTCATATAAAATTGCAATGGAATCATTCACTTGGGAGTTGAAGGATGTCATGAGGAAGACACATCCAACCTTATTCCAAGAATGACCAGAAAAAATAAAGCAGTAACACCGATGACGATGTTAAGTCCAAGGGGTAGAGTATGTAATACCCCTCAAATAAAATAAAGTAGCATGCTAAATAATTTCCCTAAGTGGAAAATTCAAATATAGAATTAGTGGGTAAATTTGACTGTTAATTATTTAATTATTGTACAAGACAATGAATTTTCAAGTGTCCTTAGGGACTGGACAAATGTAAGAGACAAGATTTTTATTTAATAAATAAAGGGGACATAAGGAACAACCGAGTTAAAAATATATGATTATGAATTCATGAGTGGGGAACAATTTGAAGATGACCCTCGAAAACGAAGGTCAAGTATCAGAAGTTAATTCTAGTAATTGACACACCCTCGAAATCAGGGATTTTTGCAAGCTACAAAAATTCCCAAGGAGGGAAAAGAGTTGGGAAATAATAAGACCTAGGAAACAAAGAAATATAAGAACACATGTGTGGGGAGGCAAGACACTTCTTATCATGTGGAAGAAAGGAAATAGCTTAGAACTATTTCTTTCTATAGAGAGAAGAGGAAGAAATAGTTGGTGTGTGAGCACTATATGTGTTAGGAAATTGTCAAGAACAAGAGGACTACTGAAACATGAAGCTTATTTCGCCCTCATGGATTCATGACCAGGCTTGGTGGTGATTGAATCAAGTGAATTGTCTAATCCATTCTATGGTTCGGTGGAACAAGGTTGCTCCTTCTGTGTTCCAAGTTTATCTTTTTAAATTGTTAAACTTAAATGTCTATGTTGTTGTTATTACAAATGTATTCCAATAAAATAGTTTCGATAAATATCTCTATGTTCTTTTATTTCCAATACATTGATGTTCTCTGTACCATAATGGCCACTACTTGAAGTAAAAGGTTGATATAGAAACCATATCTATACCTTGAATTACTTATACTTTATAAACTTGCACATTATACAATCTACATTTGTTTTAAATGAGGTATTGCAAGTACGTTAATAATTTACAATCAGTTATACATTAATAACAGTGGAGAGTAATTATATGGTAATATCAATGGAAAGTAATCATACAATTATAACAATACAAAGTATTCACACATTAAGCATAAGGGGAAAGTATTCAATCATAGCACCCAAAATATCTATGCATGGGATAAATAAAATATACTTGAAACCAAACAAAAAAAATATATATATATATATATATATATTGATAGTATGTGTTTAAAATTATATCCGAATGATATATAGACATTCCGAGCCTATTATGATGGTGATAACGATGATGTAGAACAATCATGAAAAGGGTTTCCATTAAATTGTTCCTCTGATATTACAAGCTAGGAACCTGAATACCTTTCACGGTCTTCTATCTTGGAGGCCCCTCAATTGATGAGAATACGACCTGGAAGAAAGGTAATTTACACAAGTACAAATTAGCAGTACGATTTTAAAATAATAAATGAAAGAAATTAACAATTATAATGTTGATGTAACAAAGGAATAATACTTGAACATGTACAATGTCGCCCAGACCGGCATAAGAAAGAAGCTTGAACATCATGCAGAGGGTGTAGGTAGATGAATGGAATCTAATGGGTTCCTTTTACAAAGAAAAAGAGGACCCATCATTAATTCAAGTACCCAAAAGACTACCCGATTAAGCAAAGATTAATTTTATGAAAGGTGAAATGTACATTGAACTTAAAGCAAAAACATCACTAGTAATAATGAAAGGTATGAAAGGTGATACATCTATCACTGTGAATACAAGGAATAAATAAGCATAAGCAAACTAAGGAAGAAATAACGAATTCACGCACTCGATATTTTTTTTTATCAAAATTTATGCATGTATTAATATGTGTGTTATAGATAGTACAGAACCATATGTTAATACGACAAAAATACAAGTAATTCAAAAGATTATTATCAACAGGTTTTACCTGATGAATTTCTTGAGAGAGGAATATAACCAAGTTTACAACAGGAAATGATTAAATTATCGTAAAAGGGGATAAATAGGAACTTTCAAATTATATATATATATATGGTACTGTGAAAACCATAAATGAATTGGGTACTGTGAAATTACGAAAGTATAAAAATTGACTGTTAAAACGATAAAATAAACAGTGTAGCGAAATCTTGATGAGTCGACGAGAATTAACATTTAATCCTAAATATGGGGTGTGAATCGATAAGAACAACGATACTCTCTAAGAATCGTGGAAAGTGGAGTATCTGGTATCGAGGGATTCACGGAAAAGCATTGTAACCTAAGACAACAACGTCTTTAATTTCAAGTCAATAAGAAGAAGCGATAATAGCTACTAAGATATATCTTAAATAAAAAGAGAGTTAGAATGTCTAAATTACTTTTGAACAAGCAATTGTGTGACGAGAAATGGAGAACTGAAAGGAACATAAGTAATTAAGGATCTCCTAGAAAGGAAAGAACAATAACCAATATATGTAACGCATACTAATTCTTTTAAACAAAATAATAATAATAATAATAATAATAAAGACAAAGAAAGATTTATAAAAAAGGGGACTCTTACCTCTTCCGTCATGATTTCACGATACAAATTGTTGATTGAACCATATCCTCCTTTCATTGAGTGATTTACATGAGCTATACAATCCTGAGGTTCCAGGTGTAAATAAAGACTCCCTCCCGATAAAACAAAATCGTTGTAAAAACCTATCATATCAGGATAAACCCAGAGACAGTTTTCTTACCAAGAAGTTCTTGGGTTGTAGTTGTTATCCCCGATATCTAGGGATAACTAGGAGATCATGTCTCGAGGCCCACAAGTCCTAGACATGAAGTACCGAGAGCAGGATTGACCTGAGCATGGCCCTGGAGGGCCCATTCTTCTTCTTCTTCACCAGACTTGTCCTGTCAGCAACAGCAGCTTCCATCACCATCGTCTTGGACTTGCATCAGAGAGGACTCTTGCTCCATGAGGTAATTGGTCCAAGGTATCATGGTATGTGTCATGTTTGATCGTTATAACCTTCTTATATATGCATTAGGTTCCTTTCATTTCTGATGACTGCTTGGATCTTACACTAATCCACTTGACCATTGTTGGGGTGATTGATGGGGTGACTTAGCAAGCTTGTATTCATGGGTTTTGGTTAGCCACCAAAGGGGATTTGCAGAGCCATCGTCCGCTCCCACCATTATATCATTTTACATCTTATCTCCCTTTCATTCATCCCGTTCCCCTAGTCCAACCATTAGGATGACCTTTTGGGGTTACACTTTGTCTTGTGGGAAGAAGGGGCTAAAGGCCTAGGAGGTAAAAGCAGCTGGTAAAAGATAAAATCCATAAGAAATGAAACCTAGAGATGCTTCGCCCAAGGATCCCCGAGAAGGCAATAAAAAGCCTCTCGATAAAAAAACTAAAAGGACCCTAAGAAAAATAGTAAAACAAGACCTAACCAAGAGGATGGGAGGTCTCATCACGAGCCGACCCATTATGTTCATAGGTATCCAGCAGTATGACATTGCCATTATCTGGTCACCACGCCAGGGTAGTGACCTTTGGTTGCATGGCCAAGGGAAAGGGGGTCTCATCACGAGTCGGCCTTATCATCTCTGCGAAGATACCAGTGGGTAACACTGTTAGCTCTGGTCACCATGCCAAGGCAGTGTCCTCTGGTCAGACCTTGAAGTAAAAAGAAAGAAAAGAAATAAAAGAAAAATAAAGGCAATAAAGGGCTTGGAAAAATGCATCCATGACGGGTACAGCTCGCCTCCTACAAAGGCACCCACAGACAACACCTGCCCTTGGTCTTACTGTGACTAGACATCCCTAGACCATATCACCTCATAAAACATGGCTTGAATGATCTTCTGAGGAAACTTTCCATCCCTTGTGGGTATTATCCCAATAGGTTATTATGTTGGTCTTCTTCAGCTTTGTATAGTAGATCTGTGTAATGTCTTTGAGCTCTTAGATGATATGCTAGTGATTTCATGCATATATTTGACAAATTTAATGATGAGATATGAATGACATTGCTATGATCCCTAGGACTGATGAGCCCATGGAGGGCGTAGTCTTTGATGTGCAGGACCATACCCGGCGGACAGGTACCAGTGGACCGGTACACATGGGGATATGATTAGTTCGAACCTCCATGGGGCGGAAGAGCCCATCAGATGGTTGTTGGGATGGCAGAGGCAGGACAATGTTGTGATGAGAATTTGCACAAAGAAGACAGAAGGACGTTCCACCAGGACACCATAGCAGAGCCCGGCCTAGGGGGGATCACCCACTGCAGATGGGACGATTGCTTTTGATGGACAGGACGTCACCTGAGGCAGCTCGACGTTTTTCTGGAGCATGTGGCAGTGTGCTGGGGTCATTTGGCACGTGTGGTAGCTTGGAGAAGCCCTAAAAGGGCCAACGTTCTGCTTCCCGGATGCTGATCTTGTCCAAAAAGGACCAACGTCTCCCTCAGAGGGGCCTGACGTCTCCCTTTTAGCTCATAATTATGACATTTTTAGCATTTAATGTAAAAAACAGTGTAATATTGTTAGTCAGCTTTGTCGGTTGTTTTAATGACCTATTTTTGTAATTAAAGGTCATAAGATTGGTATAAATATAGGATGTTGAGCCTCATTTTGGATATAACACAACTCACTCTCTTGTGAGAGAATCATTTTTAGTATTTTGTCTTGGTATTTTTCTCTTGGAAGTGAGGCGCTAACATTGTGGAGGATCATTCTTGGCATTTTTATGGTGTTTTCTATCATTGGAAGGTTTACAACTAGGGTTTGATAAGCTCTTCATTGATTTGTAAGTGTATTTCTCATGCAAAACTTCTTAAATGAATGGTTGTAGGTTAAATCTCTTACTTTTATGGTTACATTGTTATTATTTTGCTTAATGATTGAAACCCTAGGTAGCAAGCACACAAGTAGGTCCTTGCTACATGTCCCCATGATAGAAAACTTGTTCTAGCCATTGATTAAGGAGAATATAGCCTAGCCGTTGCTACACTAGTTCCCCTTTTTCTGAGTTAGATCTTGAACATAAATTGAAGAAAGAAGACGTCCTAGGCCTAATTAATTTTACACCTAGGGTTTTGACTTTAGGGTTTGAAGGGCCTTGCCATTGCAACACCTTTCACCCTTAGATTTATGTTTTGAAGCTAGCCGTTTTTGCCAAGGATTTTTAAGGAAAGAGGGAGGAGAATGAGGCCTTGCTTAAGAAACACCGGAATGAGCCTCCTCCCCTTAGGGTTTTGACTTTGTGGCCCTGCCATTGCAGCACCATAAAGCCTAACTCTCTTGTCCTTGAATTTAGATTCTCCCGAGACCTAGACCTTGCTCCTTGACTCCATTATACCCTAAGGCACTAGTATAACTCTCCAACGTTGAGTTTATTGTGCCAAAACAACATTTTCAAACTTCTTAAATTTCAAACCCTAACTAACCCTAACGTCTCACTAACCCTAATTTGATGATGATGTCATGCCTCTTTTGATCTCTTGGTTGATGTAAAACATTGTGGCTTAGTCATCTAAGTGATAGACATTGAAGTGTTGCTAATTTCCATTAGCCTATTTGCAAAACGTCCAGCTCTTTGTCTACCAAACTAACCCTAGAAGAAAGTTGACGTCACCTATAGTAAGCATGATGCAACAACTTTGTTATATGTGAGCATTTGATGATATTTTATGCCAATTCTAAGATTGATTATATACATTGAATGTTATATCATTTCCAGTGTTTATTGAGAAGTAATATTATAGACCATAGTCATTTTGCAATCATTGACTTCGTCAATAAGTACTACTATTTATGCTCATGTATATCAAAATTTTGATAGTCATTGAATTATGAAGTACTAACCACATTCGCATGTATTAGTTTTATTATTGTCTTGTCTCGCAAACAGGTGCTCCTTTGTGGTATTTCTTCATTTTGACTATCTTCTTGGCGGTAATCTGTGAAGGGAAAACCTACTTTAACTTTTTAAGCCTCAATCCCTTGACCCTTTTCCTTTCAACACGCCAGATTACCAGGGACGTCTCCCTTGGGATTAGCCACCCTGAATAGAAAGAGACCCCCATCGAGGTGACAGTGGGTGGGGAAGCTCATGTTACGCCAGTTTGATCCTTAACCTTTCAGCTACTTGACTTAGACTACAAACTGAGCAATAACATTTTGGCGTCGTTTCCGAGGAACACCGAGTCAATCCTCAACGACAAATCCTTTGGTAAGCCTTGCCTCAGAGCCTTATCTTACAAGCTTACCTGGCGACTCCACTAGACCTTTTTCCCCCGATTCTTTGGTAGTTTTAGGAAAACTATCTGGTAACTCCACTGAATTTTCTTAGCGTGCCACATTACCTTCTGTGATATTTTCAAATTATGGGATCATGGCATACTGGGAAAAAATGTATCCAAGTATTGATTTCAAAAGTTTTCAAGGATACCCAAATTACTTTGATAATAAATGGTTAGACAACTCTCCAACGTTTTTGGGGCTCCCAACTCCTCACATAGTAAATTTTTTGGAGCATTTGAGCGAGATAAAGTTGGGAGGAGAGGATGCTCTTATAA
>ML785142.1:323188-350269 GCA_009831015.1 Picea engelmannii
AAGATGTCCTTCAAAACCTCATGGTAACCTTACACCACAAAGGGTTCACCACTGAGATTGTAGAAGATCTCAGAAGAGCTTATCATGATCAATACCAAGAATCCTCTGATGTAAGAGACAAGGTTTGTGAAGACCATTATCAAAGCCTTGAAGAGGAGCAAGATGTCTCCCATAATCCAGTAGAATGCAACGAAGATGTAACCAGAAACATGAATTATGAGGATGAAGCACCAGTAATTGCTCCTCAGCTTGATGAAGCTCTCCAAGATCTTGTCACTCCTGCACAAGACGAAGAGAATGAGGTAAGTCATTTTAACTCTTTTGATGATACCTTGTTCTATGACTCAGAGAATGAAGAAGGAGTGGAACCCTTGGACAAGCTAGATCCCCTATGTCTCAAGACTGAAGATGTAGAGGCAGATCTTCCACCTGATGATGTTATCCAAATACTTGAAGCTCTTGCACAGGAAGGATTAAGCGAGGTACATTGTTCCCCCTTCCAAGTTTTTAGTGGTTCTTTGCCTTATGACACACAGAGTAGAGAAGTATTGGATGTTTTGACTCCTCCATGTTATGATACAGATACTGACATAGCTGATTTTGATGAGTTCATACATGTTGGGAGACATAGGTGGGATGTAGTTGGTCATGACCTGGATCCCATCTATGACACTGAGAGTCATTTCCAGTTGTTTTCCTTGCAATTGTTACAACAGATTATTTCCAACCAGTGGCAACAAGGAGATCAGATTTTTACCTCTACTTTTCAAAAAACCAAGGATGACCTAGTACCTAATTCTC
Organism: Picea engelmannii; assembly: GCA_009831015.1. Taxonomy (NCBI): domain Eukaryota; kingdom Viridiplantae; phylum Streptophyta; class Pinopsida; order Pinales; family Pinaceae; genus Picea; species Picea engelmannii. The sequence continues at coordinate 323,990 of ML785142.1, forward strand.
CTGATGATTTTCAGTCTTACCTTGAGATTTTTTATGAGTACCCTTGTGAGTACTTGGACTTTTTTCATGAAGATGATTGCCAACCACCACTGTGCTCAAAATTTGCTGTAAGTAAGAACATTGTTTGCCTAAGGAAAGTCTCTCATAACTTTTCACTCCAGCTACCTATTGTAACTTTACCGTGCCTGTCCATTAAAGGTGTGCTTGGGAAGTATATTTTTAATGTTGAGTTTCCCTTTAGGCAAACCCTGAACTCCAAGGGTTGGTTGGGTACTGTATGTTTCGGTCAGTTTCTCAACTTTCCCTTTTTAGTTTGCCAGTGGTCTACTAGACCTTTGTCGATCCCTTCTTTGACTTCAGGGTGTGAGGATGTCTTAGATAACCGGTTTACAAGTCCTTTGAGTCAACCTTGCATTTTTCATGACCCTTTCTTGAAGTGGATTGAGTACTTTCCTCAGAGATGGACCTGACAGGATTTTATCCCTCCCACCCGTCTCCATGAGTTAGATTCTGACTTTTCCAATGATATCATATACATTGTAACTCGTGATATTTTTGTGCTTGACTTATCACTGTTCTGGTTTATGATGAAGCACAAATGCAGGTATCAAGGGACGTTACTAGATTGGCTTCATTGGTTGTTTGACTATATCAACATGCAGCCAGCAGATAAGTATAAGCAATATTTTCAATTTCTATCTGCATTTATGATTACCATATGTCTACATATATTATATTTTGTGGGGTGGCGATACCACCCCACCTTTTGTCGCTGATGCTTTCTTGTAAAGTGTGAGCAGGTCTATAGGTTTATGCCATAGATGCTGAGGTTCTCATGCGCTCTACGGTGAGCACATGTCACCGAGTTGGAGCCAGATGTTATCCCCGATATCTAGGGATAACTAGGAGATCATGTCTCGAGGCCCACAGGTCCTAGACATGAAGTACCGAGAGCAGGATTGACCTGAGCATGGCCCTGGAGGGCCCATTCTTCTTCTTCTTCGCCAGACTTTTCCTGTCAGCAGCAGTAGATTCCATCACCATCGGCTTGGACTTGCATCAGAGAGGACTCTTGCTCCATGAGGTAATTGGTCCAAGGTATCATGGTATGTGTCATGTTTGATCGTTATAACCTTCTTATATATGCATTAGGTTCCTTTCATTTCTAATGATTGCTTGGATCTTACACTAATCCACTTGACCATTGTTGGGGTGATTGATGGGGTGACTTAGCAAGCTTGTATTCATGGGTTTTGGTTAGCCACCAAAGGGGATTTGCAGAGCCATTGTCCGCTCCCACCATTATATCATTTTACATCTAATCTCCCATTCATTCATCCCGTTCCCCTAGTCCGACCATTAGGATGACCTTTTGGGGTTACACTTTGTCTTGTGGGAAGAAGGGGCTAAAGGCCTAGGAGGTAAAAGTAGCTGGTAAAAGATAAAATCCATAAGAAATGAAACCTAGAGATGCTTCGCCCAGGGATCCTCAAGAAGGCAATAAAAATCCTCTCGATAAAAAAACTAAAAGGACCCTAAGAAAAATAGTAAAACAAGACCTAACCAAGAGGATGGGAGGTCTCATCACGAGCCGGCCCATTATGTTCATAGGTATCCAGCAGTATGACATTGCCATTATCCGGTCACCACGCCAGGGCAGTGACCTTTGGTTGCATGGCCAAGGGAAAGGGGCTCTCATCACGAGCCGGCCTTATCATCTCTGCGAAGATACCAGTGGGTAACACTGTCATCTCTGGTCACCACGCCAAGGCAGTGTCCTCTGGTCAGACCTTGAAGTAAAAAGAAAGAAAAGCAATAAAAGAAAAATAAAGGTAATAAAGGGCTTGGAAAAATCCATCCATGATGGGTACAGCTCGCCTTCTACAAAGGCACCCACAGACAACACCTGCCCTTGGTCTTACTGTGACTGGACATCCCTAGACCATATCATCTCATAAAACATGGCTTGAATGATCTTCTGAGGAAACTTTCCATCCCTTGTTTGTATTAGCCCAATAGGTTATTCTGTTGGTCTTCTTCAGCTTTGTATAGTAGATCTGTGTAATGTCTTTGAGCTCTTAGATGATATGCTAGGGATTTCATGCATATGTTTGATAAATTTAATGATGAGATATGACTAACATTGCTATGATCCCTAGGACTGATGAGCCCATGGAGGGCGTAGTCTTTGATGTGCAGGACCATACCCGGCGGACAGGTACCAGTGGACCGGTACACATGGGGATATGATTAGTTCGGACCTCCATGGGGCAGAAGAGCCCATCAGATGGTTGTTGGGATGGCAAAGGAAGGACAACGTTGTGATGAGAATTTTCATAAAGAAGACAGAAGGACGTTCCCCCAAGACACCATAGTAGAGCCCGACCTAGGGGGGATCACCCACTGCAGATGGGACGATTGCTTTTGATGGACAGGACGTCACCTGAGGCAACTGGACGTTTTTCTGTAGCGTGTGGCAGTGTGCTCGGGTCATTTGGCACGTGTGGCAACTTGGAGAAGCCTTAAAAGGGCCAACGTTCTGCTTCCTGGATGTTGATCTTGTCCAAAAAGGGCCAACGTCTCCCTCAAAGGGGCCTGACGTCTCCCTTTTAGCTCATAATTATGACATTTTTAGCATTTAATGTAAAAAACAGTGTAATAATGTTACTCATCCTTGTCGGTTGTTTTAATGACCTATTTTTGTAATTAAAGGTCATAAGATTGGTATAAATATAGGACTTTGAGCCTCATTTTGGACATAACACAACTCACTCTCTTGTGAGAGAATCATTTTTAGTATTTTGTCTTGGTATTTTTCTCTTGGAAGTGAGGCGCTAGCATTGTGGAGGATCATTCTTGGCATTTTTATGGTGTTTTCTATCATTGGAAGTTTTACAACTAGGGTTTGATAAGCTCTTCATTGATTTGTAAGTGTATTTCTCATGCAAAACTTCTTAAATGAATGGTTTTAGGTTAAATCTCTTACTTTTATGGTTACATTGTTATTATTTTGCTTAATCATTGAAACCCTAGGTAGCAAGCACACAAGTAGGTCCTTGCTACATGTCCCCATGATAGAAAACTTGTTCTAGCCATTGATTAAGGAGAATATAGCCTAGTCGTTGCTACACTAGTTCCCCTTTTTCTGAGTTATCTCTTGAACATAAATTGAAGAAAGAAGACATCCTAGGCCTAATTAATTTTACACCTAGGGTTTTGACTTTAGGGTTTGAAGGGCCTTGCCATTGCAACACCTTTCACCCTTAGATTTATGTTTTGAAGCTAGCCAATTTTGCCAAGGATTTTTAAGGAAAGAGGGAGGAGCATGAGGCCTTGCTTAAGCAACACCGGAATGAACCTCCTCCCCTTAGGGTTTTGACTTTGTGGCCCTGCCATTGTAGCACCATAAAGCCTAACTCTCGTCCTTGAATTTAGATTCTCCTGAGACCTAGACCTTGCTCCTTGACTCCATTATACCCTAAGGCACTAGTCTTATTCTCCAACGTTGAGTTTATTGTGCCAAAACAACATTTTCAAACTTCTTAAATTTCAAACCCTAACTAACCCTAACGTCTCACTAACCCTAATTTGATGATGACGTCGTGCCTCTTTTGATCTCTTGGTTGATGTAAAACGTTGTGGCTTAGTCATCTAAGTGATAGACATTGAAGTGTTGATAATTTCCATTAGCCTATTTGCAAAATGTCCATCTCTTTGTCTACCAAACTAACCCTAGAAGAAAGATGACGTCACCTACAGTAAGCATGATGAAACAACTTTGTTATATGTGAGCATTTGATGATATTTTATGCCAATTCTAAGATTGATTATATACATTGAATGTTATATCATTTCCAGTGTTTATTGAGAAGTAATATTATAGACCATAGTCATTTTGCAATCATTGACTTCGTCAATAATTACTGCTATTTATGCTCATGTATATCAAATTTTGATAGTCATTGAATTATGAAGTGCTAACCACATTCGCATGTATTAGTTTTATTATTGTCTTGTCTCGCAAACATGTGCTCCTTTGTGGTATTTCTTCATTTTGACTATCTTCTTGGCGGTAATCTGTGAAGGGAAAACCTACTTTAACTTTTTAAGCCTCAATCCCTTGACCCTTTTCCTTTCAACACCCCAGATTACCAGGGACTTCTCCCTTGGGATTAGCCACCCTGAATAGAAAGAGCCCCCGATTGAGGTGACAGTGGGTGGGGAAGCTCCTGTTACGCTAGTTTGATCCTTAACCTTTCAGCTACTTGACTTAGACTACAAACTGAGCGATAACAGTAGCCATTACCTTTACCATGAACTCTTCATCGGTGGAAGCTCCACGACAAGGGACCAAGTCAGATTTAAGGAGAAGGAGAACCAGGAGCGGTCACTATTACAATACTAAGATCCAAGACTCAGAGTAGATAGTTTAAATTTTGTTACAAATACCTATGCTGACAAACAATGCAAGTCACAGAATGATTCTTGTAGGAGACAACCGGTTCAATACCCTACCAGAGCGAATGCAGAGGAAACAATAGTGGGGAAAAGAGTAAATTTTGTAACCTAATTCGTATAAGTAACGAGGGAGACTTCAAAATCCTCTTTTGTACCTTTGTGAAAATATCAGTCGTATAGCATACAAGAGCCATGTGAAGATGGAGACCTGGCATCCAAAGAGTGTTTATCATGTTTCAAGAACCTGGTTTGTTCGAAAAAAAATTATTGCTACGTAAATAATTTTCCTCCAACTCATTTATTCACTCGGTAGTCTGGATGGAGAACCTAGCTTCATGTTTGGACTATGCGTGCTACATGAAGCTTTAAAATGTTAGAGGATTCCTAAGGCTACCATCGACCTCTAACAAACATTTAGTAATGATACGCGATTCAAAAGTATATAGTATAGGTGGCCAACTATAGTAATGCAGTTGTAAGTACTTGTATAATTAATCAAATTTGTATACCTTGTAATAAACTATTGCATTTCTTTACCAATGTTTGAGTATGTATAGCAACACATATTGATATGTTACTTATAGTCATGGACCATGAGTCCAAGTGGTTATTACCACCAAAATTAGAATTAAAGTTGCATTGTAATGGGCCTCAAGTTGTAAGACAGGAATTGTCAAAGCGATAATTGTGGAATTGGGTAAGATAAGCGATGTAATTAGAAATAGTAATAGATTGTTAGGTACTATGTTCATAAAGTTTTTTTTGGTTCTCTTTCGATAGATTACGCTTCTTAAGTAAATAAGCAGAAAAACATTAATGAGGTTTGGGTATGTTACAAGACTCATGGGAGTTCGTTTGAGTTTGAATTGGGAGAAAAATGTTCTCATTAGTTTCACTTATTGAATGAAATGTAAATGTCTCACTAAAAACCTTAGTTTGATCCTTTAATTTATACCTACCTTTAATTTAATTTATACCTACATTTATAGGTACAAAGATTTTAAAGACTAAGATTTGATTCATGTATACTCTTAGATATAAGATTTGATTCCTTTATACTCCTAGATATTTTCGGATATATATACCTTATACGATCAGTTTCCCAATGGGGAATGAATGCTCATTCAATGTAACATAAGTGTCTCCGTAAGACTAGAGTTTTTGTTTGTTAGTGAAGATTTACATTTACAAGTATAAATTTTAGGTTTGACTTTTAGTGAGGCCTTTGTAATGTCTAGAGGTTTGATTCCCATTGGGGCCTTTTCTATGTCTAGGCCTTTTAAGATCACTTACCAACTTGAGGTTTTCACGATTATCTAATCAAACATAAGTGCTTGACACAAAATAAAAATTTGGTCTTTTCTTGAGTGAAAAAGGTTTTGTACTTTGATGTGGCTGAAAATCGATGCTTTACATGTGGACTTATATTTACAAATAAATTTTTGATTCACTTTAAAGGATTTAACATATAACATAATCAAAGGTGATTTATGATTATTCAAAGGAATATAAATGCCTCACAAAACATTTAGATTTCATCTTTCTTTGTGTACATATACAAATATTAAACTTTGATTCTTTTAAGTGCATTGGCATGTTTATCTACTTTCTCACAAAGGTAACATGCTTGAATATTCAATGAAATGTTAATGTTCATGGAAGATTTGAAGATTTTTCCTTTGAAATATTTTTCTTTGGATTGATATAACTAAATAAAGATCCCAATTCTTTAAATTTATATAATTAAATAAAAGTTACATTTATCAATATTTTTTTATTTACATAAATAAACAAAAATTAGAATAAATTTTCAAAAAAATATTATACAAAAAAATATATATATATATTACATTAATAATTTAGAACTTTGTGAAAAAAATTGCATCTACCCACCAATCAAAATTATTAAAGAAAAAAATCTTAAATTTTCTATATATATATATATATATATATATATATATATATATATATATATATATATATATATATATATATATATTCCAACTTTGTGAAAACATTTGCATCTACCAATCAATGAAAATTATTAAGTATTTTTCCTTTTAAGTAATTTTCTTTGGATTGATATAACTAAATAAAGATTCCAATTCTTTGGATTTATATAATTAAATAAAGGTTATACTTGGTTTTCATTAAATGTTATTAGTATTTTTCTTCTAACTTATATAAATAAATAAGGATTACAATAAATTTTAAATAAAATATTATATCAAAATAATAATAATCTATTTTAGAGGTATACATACACTAACTTCTTATGAATTTGAAGTTGTGATATCTGAGGAAACACATATTCTTAACCAATAGATCCACTCAAGCTATATACTTTTTATCATTAAATTTTCAAAAGAGTATTATACCAATAAATATATACCTATATATATAGATATATATATTCCAACTTTGTGAAAACATTTGCATCTACCAACTAATAAAAATTATTAAGAAAAATCATTAAATTTTCAAAAAAATAGTATATATATATATATATATATATATATATATATAATTTTGAACTTTGTGAAAAACATTTGCATGGACCAACTAATAAAAATTATTAAGAAAAAATCATTAAATTTTCAAAAAAATATTATACCAAAATATATTAGATCTCATTTTCAAAATATTGATCACACTACCAACCTTTCTAACCTCTTAACTCAACAAAAGTATGGTGATCTTGGAAATCTTCTCTTAATGTTTTTCAAGCACAAAAACAAACTTCTAAAGAATCACAAGTAATCACTTATCTTCTTAAGATCTCATAAACCAATTAGATCTTACTGGACGTTAATCATCATCATCATCATCATATATAAATATATAATTTAAAACTTTGTGAAAACATTTACATCTATCGACTAATAAAAATTATTAAAAAAAATTCATTAAATTTGAATAGCCCAAAAAAAAAAAAAAAACAATAAATACCTAAAATACATTTAAAATAATTTAAAATCCTTTTTACGCCCATCTGTAAAGTTGGTGCAATTCTTTCATTGATAATGCCTCCAACTCTTCACCAACCATGCTCTTGATCGTAAAAAGTTAACTCTTCACCAACCATGCTCTTGATCGTAAAAAGTTAAATAAACATAATTTAAAATAATCATAAAAGATTACTATACTTTTGATATAAATGGTAAAAGGTATGTCATCTTACATTTTTCTCCTTTTTCTGTAATATCGTCATCCTATCATGCAGTCTCTTGAGTTCTGATTGATCAAACTATATTTTTTTGGTTAATACATATAAACATAGATTACAATTTTTTTATTAAAATATATGAGTATGAATTACAATTTTTTTTATTAAAATATATAAAGTAATTATATATTTTTTGGTTAATACATATAAACATAGATTACAATTTTTTTTATTAAAATATATAAATATGGATTACAAAATTTATATTTATTTTTGTTGGTTAATACATATAAACATAGATTATAATTTTTTTATTAAAATATAAACATAGATTACATTTTTTTTATTAAAATATATAAATATGTATTACAAAAATTTTATTAAAATATATAAATCAACATAAGGGGAAAAATTGCAAATAAAAATCTAAAAATATATATGAAAAGTTCTAGAAATAATAAAAAAAATTGCAAATAAAAAACTAAGAATATGTAAATGAAAAGTTAATAAAAATTGACATTTTGTGTAAAGGTGAACAATTACATTTGGATAATTATCCAAAACTTTCTTTCATATAATTCATGGGATATGAATTGTCTTTTGCTTATAATTATGTAGGATTCATTGGAACAAAGGCAAAGATACCATATCATATCTTAGCATGATAATTCCTACTCAAGGGTTATTATCACAATTATTTCAAGGTGGCATGCACTGGGGTTTCTGAAAAAATTATTTGAATCAATGGAATTCGCTTGTTCCAGGAACCTCGTATTGATCCGATCATTATCTATGTTGGCACTAAAAAGCACTTTAAAAAAAACCTTGAAACTGTTATCGTTTTTTAAACCTTGAAACTGTTATCGTTCTGAATCTTAATGTAAGATGATTTAATGGCATATATTCAATATAATCACATATTTAATGCAAGGTGATTTAATGGCACATATTTATTGCAAGATGATTTAATTTTTTAAGGGCACATATTCAATATATTCAATGAAGAGAATCTTTATTTCTTATATGCTTTTCTATTTAAATTTTATTGTTGAATTCTTGTGGATTTTCATCATAAATTTATCATTTTCTTTCCATCACTTTAAAAGTGAGACAATAATTTCGCCCTATTTGTATCGATATTAGATTTCTAAGATTTTTGATAGAAAATTAAGACATTGAAATGATTTTATAGGTTCAACAAACTTTAAGGAATATTGGCATTTCAACATTATATGAAACAAGGGAAATAGTTGCAAAGAAGCTAGTCCTTGTCTCATTGAACAATTCGAAGTTTATTGTGAAGCCAAATTTTATAAGAATATCAATTTAGAGGATAGATGACATATATCGAACACTTAAACAGATGGTGTACATCTCGTAGGGGAGGAATTCACAATCATACCATTTCGTACATGAAAACTAGATTTTAAAATTTCAGATTCCTAAATTTTGAAGTCAATTTCAAAGGACGAGATGAATGCAAAAGCTTAATGCACTCCATTTTATAATTTGTTATGTATAACAAATTTGGTTGAGATTAGAAGTAGTGTAGGTGTCATATTCCATAGTTTAGATAAGTTGTTCATGTGCCCAAACGTTAACCTGGCATGCTTCAGCTTCACGCTCAATGTCTAACATTTCACTTCCTCCTCCTCACGTTTCACTTCCTAATATTGTAGGAGTTAGTGTTTATCTGGCTTCTTCATTCAGAATCGTTGAGCAATCTCGTTGATCACCAAATTGATTTCTTCACATCCAAGAAAACTGATAGCTCTTCTACCTATGAATGTTAATATACGTTGGTACGCCCAAATTGAATTAATCACATCTCAAGTTTACATGATTCTTGCAATCAATGTTGATGCAGACCCCCTACCTCTGCCTCGGCAAGATCCGTTGACCTCCCGGTCAAGCATCATTCTTCAATCTATCGAGTTGAAGCAACTCTTCAATTCCCTGCTGGAATCTTAGGAACAAATCGATAGGTCCTTTTATGAAACTCGCCCTACGCGAACAAACACCAAGCACGAGCCTCACCTCCACACGACCACAGGCTATGACAGCTTGCCTACACAAAAGGAACTTCACAATTTCACGTGTGCGGACTTTGCGAGTGAGCCAGCCCTGACTCCCCGAATCTCGAACTCCGAAAAGAGATTAATGTTACTTAGCTCTTCCCTTGGCCTCCGTCCATGTGACCATTCACCATGACCCGGGGCCCAACTCTCAAGCGCGTCGGGATTTCGTGTATCAGAAATTCTCGGTGCAATTCACCTCCATTCTCCCAACTCCCAAAATGTCGATATTTCAGAGCTCCCAATACGACGATCTTGATTCCCCCATGATCTGATGACTCACATCTCATCAAGGTTTCCCGTATCAAGATTTCGCGTATTGTGAGGTCGAAAGATTGTTCACCTATGTTCTCTCGATCCCCGAAATGTCGAAATTCTTCCTGAAAAATCAACGATCCAGATCTCTCATTGATAAACAATTGTGATCTAATTGTGAATTCGCGTTTCACAAGTTCTCACGATTTCCCCCTTTGACTTTTCCCTCTTGTGAGTCAGTGAAATGTTGATCTCTCGCCACACGTCCCCCCCAATGGAAGGTTCTGATGATGTCAGGATTTCGCGACTTGCGTCCTCTAAGTCATGACCTCCTTCACATTCCCGACTCCTGAACTGTCGATATTTCAGAGCACCCCAAATCTGAGGGTTCACGCTCCTCTGGATCTAATGGCTCAGATCAAATCGTGATTTCACGTTTCATGAGTTCTCAGGACTCGACCTTTGACTCCTTTGAGTCACTAGTCAGTGAAATACTGATATGTTACCACCTATCTTCTGACAATGGACAGTCCTGGTGATTTCGGGACTTGGCATTTCGCGATGTCCAAACTCCTGTGCAACTCTAAACGGTTAAATCTCATGCACTTCCTCCAGATCCAACGGTTGTTGGTCCACATGATTCCAGGTCCGACGGATCAGATATGTTTCTCTTGCATCTCTCCTGTGTGTCTGGACGTGAGATTCAACGGTCCATATCTTCTCCCCTGTAGCTGATCTAACGGTTGTTATGCTCCTCCTCCTAAGATTTGGATTTCTTCCTGACTTGGAATATTTACAACGTTTCAAAGGCTTCGACCTTTGATTCCTCTGCAAGCCCTGTGACTTTGGGTTTCGCCTATGTTCTGGGAATGCTCTCTCTCCTAATCTTTCAAACTTCAAACAGTTCGCTCCTCTGCACACTCCTTGTGCTCTGACTAGCCTTCAGATGGTTATCTTTCAACACTTCGTCCAAGTGTTGTCCTGGTTCACTCCTTGCACAGGTCTTCGTCGAGAGTGTTCAACAACTCTGCTTTCCTCCTTGAGCTTCAATCGCTCGGACCTCATAGGTCTCTGTCCCTTTCTCTTCTCGAAGGGATAGAAGTGCCCTCTTGGAAACTTACGCTCAAGAACTCTTTGTTGAGCTGACATAGTATTAAACAACTCTGTGAGTGTCTTCTCCTTGACACTTCTTTTCTCTCTGAACTTGAAGTAGAGTTCCTTGGTGCACCCTTTGCACTCGCTCAATGCCCACCTGACAGAGCTCTATAGAACCTTTAGCAGTCCTGTCTCTCTCTGCCTTCCTCTACATAGTCTTCCCTCCAAGGTATTCAGTAACCTTGACGTTCCTCTTGAGTTTATGATCACTCTGGTGTGCCCTCCTGGCACATTCTTTCTGAACTCAATAGAGAGATTCAGATGCCCACTCCTTACGTTGGCTACAGAACTTCCAACGTTCTGTTGTGCACTCCTTGCACGGCCTAAAGAACCCAGAATGATACTTCAAACTCAAACAAATATAGATAAATATACCTTCCTATTGTAAATGAAACTTATCATACATCTACAACATTCATTCATGAAATACAAAATACATGAACAACAAGATGCCGGAAAAACTACTTTTCTATTATCTCTGTGTGTCTATACAGATGATTACAAAAAATGGACTGTGACAAAGTCTGAGTTCTCTCAAGGTCTCTCTCAGAACTTCTAAGACCTCCTAATTCTCCCCTTCTTGAGATCTCTCTCCTCATTACAAAAGAGGGTTCCACAAGCTTATCCTCTTCACCACCTTAGTGCCATCGTTATCCCAGTTACAGAACCATACTTCTACAGAAACATTACATAAATGGATGTCCAGACCTGACTACGATCTAGACTTGCTACAGGTAACCATTTAAGGAAACCCTAGCCACTACCGTATAAAGGTGTGGTTTATCATTTATCAGCCTTACAACATGATAATCTATATAGGATTATTTTAAATTTAAAAATGGGAGGGTCGACACCTCTCCCTTTCTCCATTGTGCGCCTGGGTGTTGGCATGATGGTGCATTTGCTGAGGTGAAGAAATGTTGTTGCACCATACTCCCCTGCTAGGAAAAACATGAGCTCTTGTTCATGAGCTCCCCTTCTCCAGTTTTGAAATCCTCCTAGATCTCAAATTCTTTTTTGGAGTTGTCCTCTTACTCCTCTGCTTGGTTGTTGCTTATGCATATTCTTCTTCTTCTTCTTCTTCCTTCTTGTTATGGCAGGCTCTCTTATGTTCAACTCCCCTTTGTTGACTTCTGTTCACCTCAACATCAACTTCTTGATCTCCTCTATCACTCTGTCCAGCTGCTCCAATGGTTGGTTCTCCTTATGCAGTTTTCTCGGCTGCAACTCTTCCTTATTAGTGGGTAGATCATCATGATCCCCCATGTCGTTTTTTTATTATGTGGCATTAGCTTGCCACTCTGCTGCAAACTTCAGTTCTGCAGTCTCATCACTGAGTTGTTTCTCAGCTTCTTCCTTTGACAAATTGCCTTCTGTCAACTCCCCTTGTGTTGGTTCAACCCCAAATTCTTCCAGCTTCTCCCTAGGCTTGTATGCTCCTCCATCTGTCTTTAACTTGACCTGTTGGATGTGCAAGCTTTGAACTATCACCCTCCTATCTAGGGATTCCAACTCTTCATACAGATCAAGAAAATTCGAGTTGTCTGCTTCCTCTTCTGTTGCAGGCTCCAGTGCTGCAGTCATCTCCGTTTCAACTTCCTAGCTGAAAATTTTGAGCAATTATATTGAATGCTCATCTCCTTATGCTGGGGTAGACATCGGTGTTCCCTCCATGTATCCCTCTTCTCGTTGGGAAGTTTCTAATATATTCTCCTTCATCATGACATTCATCGATGGTTGTCCTTCGTCTGATGTTACATTTGCAACACATGCTCTGGCCTCAACTGGGCTATATGGTAGGAATATCCAAATTACCCCAATGAACGGAATGCTCCTCTAATCATCCTCCTTTGTGATGGAAATATTCAACTTCTCATCTTCTTCATTCACATGTCCTTCAAATCCATATGAATCTCCACCTATCAGCACTCCTTGCTGACCTGAACTCACTTCTGAGCACCCAAGACTTTCAGGAAGTCTCATCTCCTTTTCCCTGTCCACCTGGAAATTTGGGAATTTTATGTTGCCCACCTGACAGTTTATGAGATCAACCGATCCCACCTCATTTACCATCTGGTAATTTGAAAATTCATCTCTGCCCTCCTCGAATTTTACAAGATATGAAACTGATCTCCCTTCCTCATCACTGAGGGTTTCTCTAAATTCTGGCTCACAAATGAAAACCATCTCTGTGTCACTGAGGTTTTCAGCATACCTCATCCACTTCCTCAACTCTTTTTGTTGTTTCCTGGCCAACAAATTTTGAACAGGCCATTTGGATTTCATGTTCAGAGGCCATTCGTACCTCCAACATACATTTTCCTCTAGCTGCATCTTCAATGTCAGTTGTTCCATTCTTTCTCTTATTTCAACAAGCTCCTTGTCAATTTCTTCTTTACTCTTCTGCTAGCGGTCTCCTCTTCAGCCACGCTCATGGCCTTTAGTAGCCATCCTTCTCTGTCTTCAACCCTCCTGGCTATCTATCATTTGTTGCCACCTTGCAACCATATTTACAGAGCATCGATACTTTTTCTTCCTTCACCTGCTGTCCACAAGTGAACTTCAACTTCTAATACCATTTGGTGTAGTCAGACTGTCTTCTCTATCTCCTTCGCCTGAAATATACAGAAAAAATTAACTCTAATACCTCTTGATGGTATTAGGCTATATACTTTACCTCCTTCGCTTGAAATCTACAGATGAAAATCAGCTCTAATACCACTTGATGCAAACCCCCTACCTCTGCCTCGGCAGGGTCCGCTGACCTCTAGGTCAAGGATCGTTCTTCAATCTATCGAGCTGAAGCATCTCTTCGATTCCCTGCTGAAATATTACGAACAAATCCACAAGTCCTTTTATGAAACTCGCCCTATGAGAACAAGCACCAAGCGCGAGCCTCACCTCCACACAACCACAGGTTGTGACCGCTTGCCTACACAAAAGGCACGTCGCGATTTCTTGTGTCGGGACTTTGTGAGTGAGCCAACCCTGACTCCCCGACTCCCGAACTCTGAAAAGAGATTAAAGTTCCTTAGCTCCTCCCTTGGCCTCTGTCCATGTGACCATTCACCATGACCCAGGGCCCAACTCTCAAGCGTGTCGAGATTCACCTCCATTCTCCCGACTCCTGAAATGTCTATATTTCAAAGATCCCAATCTGACGGTCTTGATTCCCCCACGATCTGACAGCTCAGATCTTGTCAGGGTTTCATGTATCGCGAGGTCGAAAGATTGTTCACCTTTGTTCTTCTGATCCCCGAAATGATGAAATTCTTCCTGGACAATGAACAATCTAGATCTCTCCTAGATAAACGATTGTGATCTAATCGTGAATTCGCATTTCGTGAGTTCTCATGATTTCCCCCTTTGACTTTTCCCTCCTACGAGTCAGCAAAATGTTGATCTCTCGCCACGCGTCCATCCCAATGGACGGTTCTGATGATGTCAGTATTTCACAACTTGTGTCCTCTAAGTCACGTCCTCCTTCACATTCTTGAATCCTGAAATGTCGATATTTTGGAGCGCCCCAAATCCAATGGTTCATGCTCCTCTGGATCTAACGGATCAAAACAAATCGCGATTTTGCGAGTTCTCATGACTCGACCTTTGACTCCTTCGAGTCATGAGTCAGCGAAATACCGATCTGCTACCACCTGTCTTCTGAGGATGGACGGTCCTGGTGATTTCAGGACTTGGCGTTTCATGATGTCCACACTCTTGTGAAAATATAAAGGGTTAAACCTCGTCCACTTCCTCTGGATCCAATGGTTGTTGGTCCACATGTTTCCAAGTCAAACAGCTCAGATCTGTTTCTCTTGTGCACTCTCCTGTGTGTCTGGAAATGAGATTCAACGGTCCAGATCTTCTCCCCTATAGCTGATATGATGGATGTTGTGCTCCTCCTCCTGAGCTTTGGCTTTCTTCCTGACCTGGAATATTTCCAATGTTTCAAAGGCTTCGACCTTTGATTCCTCTGCGAGCTCTATGACTTTGGGTCTCGCCTATGTTTTGGAAATGCTATCTCTCCTGATCTTTTGAACTTGAAATAGTTCGCTTTTTTGCACACTCCTTGTGCTCTGACTAGCTTTCAGATGGCTATCTTTCAACACTTCGTCCAAGTGTTTCCCTGGTGCACTCCTTGCACAGGTCTTCGTCCAGAGTGTTCAACAACTCTTCTTTCCTCCTTGAGCTACAACTACTCGGACCTTGGAGGGCTCTATCCCTTTCACTCCTCGAAGGGATATAACTACCCTCTTGGCAACTTACACTCAAGCACTCCTTGTCGAGTCGACAGAGTATTCAACAACTCTGTGAGTGTCTTCTCCTGGACACTTCTCTCCTCTATGAACTCAAAATAGAGTTCCTTGGTGCACTCGCTCAATGCCCACCTGGCAGAGCTATACAGAACCTTCAATAGTCTTGTCTCTATGTGCCTTCCTCTACACAGTCTTCCCTCCAAGGTATTCAGTAACCTTGAGGTTCCTCTTTAGTTTATGATCACTCTGGTGTTCCCTTCTGGCGCGTTCTTTCTGAACTCAACAGAGAGGTTCAGATGCACACTCCTTGCGTTGGCTACAGAACTTCCAATGTTCTATTGTGCACTCCTTGCACGGTGTAAAGAACCCATAATGATACTTCAAAATCAAACAAATATAGAGAAATCTATCTTCCTACTGTAAATGAAACTTATCATACATCTACAACATTCATTCATGAAATGCAAAATACATGAACAACAATATGCAGGAAAAACTGATTTTCTATTATCTTTGTGTGTCTATACAGATGATTACAAAAACTGGACTTTGACAGATTCCCAGTTCTCTCAAGCTCTCTCTCAGAACTTCTAAGACCTCCTAAAGCCTCCTAAGACTCCCCTTCCTGACATCTCTCTCCTCATTACAAAAGAGGGTTCCACGAGCTTATCGTCTTCATTGCCTTAGTGCCATCGCTATCCCAGTTACGACACCATACTTCTACCACTACATTACATAAATGGATGTCCAAACCTGAATACCATCTGGACCCACTAAAGGTAACCATTTAAGGCAACCCTATCCACTACATGTACAAAGGTGTGGTCTGGCATTTATCAAGCTTACAACACGATAATACGAATAGGATTATTTTAAATTTAAAAATGGGAGGGCCGGTGCCTCTCCCTTTCTCCATAGCATGTTTGCATGTTGGCGTGTTGGCACATTTGCTAAGGTGGAGCGATGCTCCTGCATCAAATGTTAAAGCACTGATCAATGTTATGTGACTAGCCTGACTGATGTGCAGTCTTATCATCACCTTATGAGCTCTGGTATAATTTGTTGGATAAATTTCATTAAATCCACTGCAATTGAGTGCGAATGACTAGCGCTCCATGCATTCATTTTAGAAGATGTTGTGGATGACAAAATAGTCAATCGGGATCTCACTCTCATTTTCATTAATTACGATCTAGCCATGGCTTGCAATTTTACCTTTCCACGAGTCAACCACATCAACAAGAGCAGGGATGGTCGTAGTACAACTAAGAAAGTTATTGACAAAGCCAGGTGCTTCATGAGGTGGTAATGTACAACACCAGTCTATTAACTGATCGCATCTACATGATTTTGTAGTCTTATAAGAAAGATCTTATCCTCACAGAATCAAAGATGTAAATGTCTGAGAGAAGATGTTATTTATGTGAGTAGAAGTAATCCACAACTAAGAACAAGAAATCAGTTGGTTGTTCGTAGGGTTCGGATCAATTGGAATATTTTTCTCATTTACTTCTTTGTAGTTTAAATCTAGTATGTCTTGAACACATGAGTGTTGATTTTATCCACTGGCGTCTGCGTTAAAGGTGTTATGAACTGACTGCAGGTAGTCTTCAGGCATTCCATCCATATGCTTAGCAGAGTGAACCGACGTATAAGAATCATGAGAATGAATAGACACTGAACAAGTATTGCTTGTATGGTGGGATGTATATTAGATTCTATGTTGTTGTTTTCGTTGGCTTCGGTAAAGGAGGGGAGCATGTGTTTCAAGTTGGGATTCTTCTTGATGAAAGAGTTACAATAATTCTAGGAGAAATTTGAAACCACCAGTGTCATGAATAGAAATCATTTCCAAAATCAATAATAGGAAGAGTTGGGACACATGTGAACAAATTGCTGGTAGAGAAATTTGAGAATGGACGAGTAGAGAGGTGTAGTAATGGGAATATCGTAAACCTGTTACCAACAACTGTGTGTAAGTGTATGATTAATTACTCTTCCTGAGGTGAAATTGCACGATGTTAAAGGCCAAATACTAACACCAAGGAATTTTGTAATTTATTATTTATTTTATTTATCATAATGATATAACATTTTGAGAGAAATTAAATCGGATCTTCAAAAATTGAAGCTCAAAATAAAAATATTTTTTAGATATCATCATAATATTTTTTATTTTTATGAGAGGTATATCCCCCATAATAAAATATATTCATGCCAAAATCTATTTGTAGACATATCATGCCAACTGTCAATGAAATGAGAAATGGTGAGCACGTGGATGATGGGTTCGCTTATGGTGAGCACCTAGAGGACTCTCACTGAACACCTTATTCATTTGGCTTACACTTAGCCCATGGAAGTGACTACTTGATTCCTATTTATCATCATTCATTGCATAGAGAAGATAGATGCATCATATCACATTAAATGAACCTAGGTGGTCTGGTCCATTGCATCAGAGAGTGAACATCTCGCCACCTTTTCTTTCCATCTCCTTCTCCCTATGATTTGGGAGGAGTTTCTTCCATAGTAAAAGACCAAATTAATTGTTGGATGATTGGGCTTCTTTCCTGCACAGAGACGAATATTCATAGTTCACTAAAATTGTGAGAGTACAACAAAAACCCTACTCTAACAAGAATTATTCAAATTGTTTTCAAAATCAACACCAGATTACCAAACCTTCTATGAATAATTGCACCGAGAATAAATGGGAGCACAATTACATGTTAATGGTTAGGGTTAAGAGTAGAACATGAGAGGCCAATATTCAGTTTCCTTAGACCCATTCTTGAGCGAGCGTAAGTCTGAGCGGGGATATGCCTTGAGAGTGCAAGAATCGGGAAACTAGACAAACCAAAGCTCCTTCTCCGTGGTAGAAAGCAACTTGATGATGACGTTGTGCCACCAATAGTATGTGTCACAAGCTTCTACTGCGTCCCCAACTAAGTAATGGTTAGGAAACTGTATGTAGGTTGGAATGGGTCTCACATCATTGTGCAGGCACACCTCCTCCTCCTCCTCCTCCACGAGTTGCTTTCAATCATTGGTCACAAAATTATCATATATTATCTTGCAACACTGACCATCTGTGGTAACAGTGAAGATAACTCCCTGGAACCAAACCCCGCCATATCTATCCTCATTGTTGCACACTTCAACTCTCATTTCTTCCCTCAACTCCATTCCACCACCTTGCGTTCTTTTCTTCTCCTGCATTAGTGCCAAAGTACCTGATATAAAATACCCTAAACAATGTCAAACCCATCGAATTTTGTCTCTCACCACCACAAAATACAATATATTTCACCATTCCCCGGAGCATAATTGAATTGTATACACACCCGAAAGGTACTAGTGGGAAGGAAGCACTTGGTTTGGGATCACCATGAGCTTCCAGATGATGCGAATGCCCCTAGACTATTGTTCGATTGATCATTCATGGAAGATCCAATAAAAGATCCCACAAAAGCAAAGGTGGTTGACCGAGAATTCACCAGAAAACGGAGAGTCTAAAGTAGTAATACAGAGGCTAATAAGCAATAAGCGGGGAGTCCCATAGGTTTGGGAAAAACAACAAGCTACATGTGTGTGATAGTGTTCAAAGAGACTTGAATGACTGTCTTCGTTAAAGCTATAATGAGAATGAGAAAACAAACCTAACCAAATCCAATACCTAAACTCTAGTAGTGGGATTAGGCATTATCTCTAACACCCTATGTTAATGCCTACATTACATTACATATAATACTTAATCACAATTACAAAAAATTACAACACTTTAACTTTCGTTTGTATGGTCTTGTTTGGCCTTAATCAGCTCCTACACCCACTCTGATGCCTCCGGACTACGCTCTTTCTCTTCCTCTTCTTCGAGCTTACCATTCAACTCATTTAAAGCATAAACGCTTCAGACCATCATTCATGAACTTGTACAATGGACAATTTGACAACTCGGCTCAACGGGGCTTCCGTGATAAAAGATGTCAATTATTGATGCATTCTATGAACATGCCTCCATCTGTCGGATTTTTGCTTTCGGCTATCCTTCAGTGTCTAGAAGAGCAGTTTGGATACGGAATGTCCTCAACATTCAATTATACAAGCTGACTTCCAATAAGAACAGTTGTTCTTGAAACCGGGGCTGCCAGCTTATATCAAGATACAAGAGTTCCTACTTTCTTTACAACATAAGTAGCACTCACACAAGATCTGAATCCATCATCTTGGATCTTCGTTCTGCACCTGCAACTTGTTAGAGTAGTCAATTCTAACAATTTTTGCTCCTTACACATTGAGTTGACTAGACTCAATATGTTTCAAATTCCAAGATCTCATACAATATTCAATGCATATTCATTGAATTCATAATCTCTCAAACTCACTAAACTGTAACTCACACATACTTCTACAACATGCATAGATACATATATATATAAATATAAGTAGAAAAATAGGTAGACCTTCTACAAGGGCTTCCAACCAATGGCAATCTGGTGTTCTGCACCCAATTTATCGACAGTGGATGAATAAAACTATAATACATGATCTCTCTCATTTTCTATGGTCTTCAACATTTGTTCTTGAACATGTGTGCCTTTGGGACAGTACAAAAGATCCATTTCACAACCTTTGAATACATCCAAATCCTCACCGTAATCTCTGTCTTGTTCACCAAGGCTTTTGTGCTTATAAACAATAAGCAAAACCAAATTCTTGAGGGACATACATATTCATATATAAATTGAATGAATAAAAAAGAAAACAACTCATCAACTATGAGTTTTGTGTACTCTCATTTCATTGAAAATTCATTGCTCCAATGATGGTTCTCACTTCTTCAACGATTGCAGCAGACACATCGATGGCTAATGGCTAACTACCTTTTAAGTGCTCTAATGATTCTCCAACACTCCATAGTGGCAGCCGTATGCAAACTGAAAGTCAATTCATGTTGAGCCTTCTTGTGCGCCGAATAAAGTCTTTGATCAATTCTTCAAGATCAGTGTATAAAATCAAGCATAATGAATTCAACGAATGACTGTCAAAACAACGGTTGTGTTAAGAAATCAACAACTGCACGCTCCATATAGAGTCTCGGCCATAGTCCAGTTAGCTTCTGAGAATGGCAGCTTCAAATCAGGCGACTCCTCTCAACCATTGACAAATGCAACTCTCAAATAAAATAGAACCAGCGTTGAAATAAGTGATTTCTCAAACCCTACATAGCTCGCTCTGATACCAATTTAAAAACAAGGAGAGCTGCCATTAGACAGATTACACACAAACAGACAATTGTAATTGTATATTATTATTGAACACAATACACACATATATGTAGCTGGACTTAGATCCAACTAATTCCACTCTTTGAGAGAGAGATTGAGAGAATATCTCAACTTCCTCCAGCTAACCAAATCCAATCCCTAAACTCTAGTAGTGGGATTAGGCATTATCTCTAACAGGATTTTGCCCATCCAGTGCAACAAAACCTGCTTAGACATGCTTTTACAAATTTGTTTGCTAAAGCATTATTGAATAATGATAAATAGAAAAAGACACAAAAAGAAGAGCTTCCTCAACACATAAATAAATTCCACAGAAGGTGAAATAATAAGTTACCAAAACAAACACGTTGTGCTCCAGACATGCATTTGTCTTTGTCCTCTGATTTCTCATAACATCTTCTTTCTTGAGTTCTTGTTTGTCTTAATTTGTAGATTGATATATCTATCTGCTTTTAAAATTCAGGGGTGCGAGGACGATAGTCTAGACAAGAAGGATGAGGCCCAGTCTGAACAAGAAGGATGAGAGGGACATTAGGATGAGATGATGCACAAGAAGGATGAGGGAAGGAAGGAGGTCGAGAGAAGGCATGGATATGATATGATGCAAGGCATTACAGTTAAAGAGAACCTGCTACAAACCTGCTGCATGTAGAGGCGATGAAGACAGCAGAATGCATCAACTGCAGGGTAACCATGGATGCAAAGGTGATGATGACAACAGAATGCATCGATTGCACTGCAAGGTAACCAATGCTATAATTCAACATTAATCATTTTTTAAATAAATTTTAAAATCTTACAAAATAGACAAATTATATTACCCTCCACAAGGACTATTTAGTCCCATCAATACCATTTTGGCAAATCACAAAATACAAATAAAACTGTTTGAAATTGGAAAAAAAAAATTGTAATTTTAATAAAAAGAAATTAATAAAAAAATGGTGAAAACATAGATAAGGTGTGTAAAAGCTTATACAAAACAAACCTATTAATATCTCATAACGCAGCAACTAATGAGGAGTCAAGGATAGTTGACTTCGTGCCCAAAGCTATAGTCCCTTGGCTAGGAAGGGACTATTAAGATACAAATACAAAGAAAAAGTGCAAATTTAAGATAGATATTAGCTCCAACATATTTGCCGAAGCTCTGAAAGTTTGGGAAACCTGGCATTGACTTGATCTTGATTCAATTTCTGCTTCTGATTGAAACTTGTCCAGCAAACACTCATGGTCGCAAAATGGTCGGAAAATACTTGCATATATAAATGGTCGAAGCATCACCACTGGATTTTGGGATTCCCAGTAATTTCTCACATTCATTATTTTCAGCGTGGATGTGCCCATGGCAAGATCTCTTCTCCATCTGAAGGTTGCGGCTGCCGGTTCTCTGTCTCTATTTCGGAGTCATCGATCAAATCTTGGCATTCAGTGAATGTAAGC
Organism: Picea engelmannii; assembly: GCA_009831015.1. Lineage (NCBI taxonomy): Eukaryota > Viridiplantae > Streptophyta > Pinopsida > Pinales > Pinaceae > Picea > Picea engelmannii. Next base: position 346,089 of record ML785142.1, read on the forward strand.
TTCCTTTACAACCCACTAAAATCCAAATACTTTACCCTCTTCCAACGCCTCACTAAGCTACGAGTTCAATACTTTCTTCCATTTTTGTAATCTGAGTTATATTTCGAAAATGGATACTAGTTTAGCATAGGATCATTGATTCAACTCCCTTTTACGAGTTCAATACTTTCTTCCATTTTTGTAAACTGAGTTATATTTCGAAAATGGATACTAGTTTAGCATAGGATCATTGATTCAACTCTAATTTGCATCCAAGAATGCACTAATTTGCATCCAAGAATGCAGCATAGTAGCAGGGAAGGGTTTAAGTCGGCCAAAGCCAAAACAAGCCAATGACAAGGCTGTTACATTTTATAGACAAAGATCTTGGATGCCTGATCCTATAACAGGTTACTATTTATATAGGCAAGTAAGTTCCGTTGGGAACGAGGAGATGTTCAGCTATAATCGATTTGGTAGGTCAGCCAGACAGAATATTAAATGTCCAATTATTATAAATCCTCAAACCAAACTAAGTGAAGGCTCTAATAAAACTTCAAACATATCAACAAACCACTCACATGTTAGAAAAATATATTATTGTATATATTAAAAAAACAAAATTTCTTGTTACTGAATTTTTTAGTTTAGGTAAACTTAGAACTAAGTTATATACTGCAGATGAAAAGATTAAACAGAGATAGAATTGATGCAACACACTATATTATTGATGTGTATTCTATTAATATGAACATGTATAGTTACACAATATGGTTACAAAAAGTTACGAAGACTAACTAACTAGTTAAGGATATAATTAGGTATTTTCCTTAACACTCCCCCTTAATTACATCCGGGAAAAACTATCACTAAATGCAACACACTACATTATTGATGTGTATTCTATTAATATGAACATGTATAGTTACGCAATATGGTTACAAAACATTAAGAAATTACCAGCGCCTATAATGGTAAACTAACTAACTAACTAGTTAAGGATATAATTATGTATTTTCATTAACTCTCCCCCTTAATTACATATGGGAAAAACTATCACTATCACAATAATGCCTATCATCAGCTTCCAATGCAATAATGTAATAAACTTCACACTCCCCCTTAACCAAAACTTGGTTCAAACTCTCCGATACAATCATCAAGTTAGCATACTAGTAGATACCTTTGTATCTACCAAAGTGGACTTAATACCACATTCCTCTACCAAAGTGGACTTAATACCACATTCCTTTTGGCTAGCGCCTCAAGCTGCTCGAAACAAGGATAGTTGTGATGTATCATGGTCAACACTTCATGCTGCTTGAAACCAAGGATACATGCTACATGATCACATATTGACCTATGTAGGCCTGATTCAATCAAGGCTTACTGAACATGGGGAACAAAGCTTGCATATAGCAAAGTTCGCAACTTCTTACAAATGGGACCAAAAAACTTATTGGAGTGTCTACTAGGCTGTCGGGTACAACCGAACATGCACCCCTCAAATTACAACAATTCATTTCTTATGTATTTGTTGATGAATGTCTCTGCCCATCTTTCTTCATGCATTTTTACTGCTCAATAATGCAGAAACGTTGTGCATAAAATGGCTCAGTGTCAATGATTCTTGCTCTTCAACAATAGAAGAGGCAATAATCTTGTCTTGCGGCTTCCTATTTTCTTTCTTGTAGACTATTTGCTCCATGACGACTCTTCTTCATCTATTGTCTTAGTTGGCCTAGCTGGAATATCTTTCTTCGATTCACAGAACTTCTTATCTCTTTGCAACTCTTTATAAATGCCAAAATAAATCTCATCACCATGCTTAACATCTTTTTTCTCTTGAATTTACCTTCGTCTCGGATTTCCTTATTCTCATGTCATTTGTTAGAGTCGTGAATTCTAACAAAATAACTATAACAATACTGAGTTAACTAGACTCAATAAGATTCAATACATTCTTCCAAAACACAAATATGTTCTCATATCACCAAAGCATTAAATTTATTGTCATCAACTTTAACAACACACAAACAACCGTTTAAACCAAGCATACTTACAACCACATGCATACTTCAACAAACAATTCCCAAACATTTTAAGAATTCCATCCCCATCCACTTCAAACATCACATTTACATGTGACACTGTCCATCTGTCTATGGCCTTAGAGACTGGTCAACTTTATGACTCCACTCAATTTTAGAGATTGTGGATCTTATAACTCCAAAGGAGGAGCAACCCAAAAAATTCTCATGACCTCCTTTGAAATAATAAGGAATCTTTAAATAATAAAGATTTTTTTTAAAATAACTAGAGCGTATATTTTTATACATCTTATAAAATTTTAAATAAAAAACTTTTTGCTCAGCTTCCTCACCGATTAATATAAATTTCTGGTTGCTTCTCCGAGATTTCTCACGTGCCTGGTAAACCTTGTCTTTGTGCTATGCAAATCAGTTACTCTTCTTATAGAATGTGGAAAATCCGTGTAGGCTTTACGGAGCATTTTAAAACTTAAATCTTATAGTGATATTATAATAAATACTTATTTTTATCCTGGTTCACGGCTGAGCTTCTCCAGCGCAATTAAATTCGTAAGGTCTCCCTATATTGCATGCTCACCGAGCAAGTTTTTCGCACAGACTTCGCTGCTCGTTCTCTAAACCTAGTCTCCACAGGCATCCAACAGAACCTCCCTCTATTCTTGCGCGCGACGTTCCTTGCTTCCATACACTTGGACGGCTCGACTCGGCTTACTGCTTCCATACACGAGCTCGACTCGCTTCTACTGCTTCCATACACGCGGACGGCTCAGCTCTACTGCAGTCTTGACTGATCTTTGATCTCACAATGAACATCATTGGTTTGGTAACTTCAACTTTTACATTCTGGATCCTGAGCCCTCCAGTGATGGAGTTAGACTCAGATCCCTAAGATACTATGAAAAAAGATTAACTAAAATAAAATTGATGTAACGCACTACATTATTGATATGTATTTTATTAATATGAATATGTATAATTACATAATATGGTCACAAGACATTATAAGTTACCAACTTCTATAACTTTAAACTAACTAATTAGTTAATCTTAAACTAATTAGTTAGTTAAAAATGTAATTAAATGTTTTCCTTAACAAAAAAAAGGTATAATAAGATAACCATATAATATTTCAATACAAATTTATATTTTCTGTTTTAATATTACTTCGAAAGATAGAGAACTTACAGCTACAACATTTGTCATATCTTTCGGGATGAATGGCCTTTCCACACGAAGTTCGCTTGCTGGGTTATATCAAGGAAAAGTCAACCCATTTTGCGTCCTACACAGGCATATGAACTGTTAGTTATTAACATTTAAAGGGAATGCAGGGTGCTCACGAGGAGAACCAGGTAAATATTTCAATACAAATTTATATTGCTGCTATCTGTTTTGATCAACGTTCTTTCCGCACCGACTTTGCAATCTGGATTATATCAAGGAAGAGTCAGCCTCGAAGTCAAAGTTAGATCTTGGATCCACGAGGAAGAGTTTAACCCACGTCCATTCCAGTTATTAAATGCTATCAGGGTTTAACCCAAAACCCTGACTAGAATAGAACTAGGGCAAGTCTAATAAGTTGATGACGAGTTAGGGTTCTAAACCCTAATCTGCCTATACTAGGGCAAGTCAAATAAGTTGATGACGCGTTGAGGTTCTAAACCCTAACCTGCTTAGGGTTATGCTTATTATCGAAGGAAAAGAAATTGCATGTTGGTTTTTAGACTTTTGTAATCTTCAAATAAAAGCTTTGACATAATAAAGATATCATAATGACACACCCATCAAAGTAGGAGTGTAAATCCATTTGATTGTATTTGTTTAAGTGGTGGTTGTGGTTTTTATGTTAGAATAAAGTGTATAGTTTGCTGATAGGCATTTTTTTATGTTAAGGTAGAAAAATGTGTAATTTTATTTTTATGTTTAATATAAACTTGATTAATAATATTTAAAAATATATATATTCATAACAAAAACGATATTTCAATGTTAGTGGTAAATAAAATATTTGAACTTCTGTTATACGTAAAAATATTTTTATATCAATTTTTTTTTTATGTCTATACATTAATATATATATATATATATATATATATATATATATATATATATATATATATATATATATATATATATTTTTTTTTTTTTTTT
>ML785142.1:350310-384937 GCA_009831015.1 Picea engelmannii
ATTTTCTTTCTTTAAATTTGTATAATCTACATTATTATATTATTTTTTATTCATGACTTGGTCTTCTAAATTACTTAGTAAAAAATTATTAGAAAAATATTAAATTTTAAAAACTTAGGTAAAAAATATTAAAACTTAGTAGAGATTTTTCTTTTTTTTCTTTTTTATGTATAGGGAGAACAATAACCTTCTTAATTACTTCTCCTTAACTTAACCTTCTTAATTACTTCTCCATAACTACTTAGGATGGGTAGAATTCCTTGCTGTGTGAATCCTTCATTTCGATTTAAAATGATTTAAAGCATTACATTCATCGTCAACTTTCATTTAAATTTTTACATTCATTTGAATCCTTCATTTCGATTTAAAGCATTACATTCATCGTCAGCATTCATTGGCATTGACATAACAGGTTGGTACATTAAATATTTTCTAAAGATTTGGTTTAAATCTTGTTTTTTATATCAAATTTTTAACCATAAAATTCAACTCACAGTATTGGATCGTAGCCTTGCACCAAGTAGAAAATGGTATTATGCTTTAGAATAAAGGGTTCACCTAACTAAATTATTTTTAGAGGTTAAATGTGTTTTACAATTGACTTTTGACTTCTTTTTTCATGGATTCAACTAAGACCAAAGTTGAATTTATATTAAAAAAAAATTTAAATTAAATCAAATTTTTAACATTAAAATTCAACTTATAATACTATCGTAACCTTGCACCAAATAGAACTTGGTGGGGATGAATCTTCCTCTGAATAAAGGGTCCACCCAACTAAACTATTTTTAGAGGTTAAATGTGTGTTACATTTGGCCTTTTTTTTCCTAGATTCAACTAAGACCAAAGTTGAATCTGTATAAAAGTTTTTAATTGGAGTCACAAGAGAGTCCATATGGTTTTTAGTATGGAATTTATTACAGTTGTTATTGTGGAATTTTTATGGTTGTAAATATTTCAAAATTGTATTGTTTTCGTGAAAACTTGGTTTTGAATTGGCTGCATTTCTTGTAAAATATTAGACTCATTATACACAAGATATTTTGCGGACACATTCTATAAGTCACCTTCTCATAGCATTCTAGAGTGCCATGTTTTGCAGTGCCACTGCTTATCCAAGACCTTATTTTTTGACCTTACCACAGAAGTTACCCCTTCCAACATTGTCATTAATGTGGAAAACGCTATAAAACCTTATCCAAACCTTGCTTTGATGACTTGTATAGCCTCTCCCACTCATTCCATGTTGTTTAATCATAATTTCCTAATTAAATATGATCTCACTATGCTCATCATGGATAATGGTAGCCCAAAACACTTAGTCTCTATGGCCCTTGTCAAATTGTTGGCTTTGTTGGTTACTTTCCAATGTCACTCATATCATATTGACGAAGTGAATGAGGGCACTCGATCCTTGTTTGTGACCCAACAATGTCATATCACCTATGATTCTAGCCATCATTTTCAACACACCACGTTTTATGATTTTATTCCACTAGATTGTGTCAATGTATTTCTAAGGATACCATAACAACATGATCGCTTGCATACATATTCTTCTAAAACCAACACATACACTCTCACTAAGGATGGTTGGCACTTCAAGTCATATCACTTGGTCGCATAATGATATTGTACATCAATTCATCCTTCATAATTGTTTACATCTATGTATTATCTAGGAAGCTAACACTGATCAAACCTCTTCGCCCCCTACATTGTTAGAATCTCTCTTCTCCAAATATCAAGATGATTTTTATAAAACCACCAATTTTCCACCCCCACAACAAGCTAAACATTCCATCGACATTGTGCCTATCACCCTCCTCCCCACTACCTAGCCCTATTGTCTTAACCCTATTGAGGTAGTTGAGATTGATAAACAAATTTAGGCACTATTGTAAGTAGGAAAGATTCACCCCAACTCCTCACCTTGTGGATCACTTTCCTTTATTACTCTAGGGTCACCGAGGAATGGTGGTTGATCACTCCCTATATATCTCTCAATAAGATGATCATCAAGAAAAAAATGCCCATTGTAATGTATCAAGGATTTACTGAACCATTTTCAAGGTGTTTGTTAGTTTTCAAAATTGGATACAACTTCAACATACCGTCACGTCAAAATGAATAAAATGGATTCATGGAAGACAATATTCAAAACCAAATTTGAGGTTTATGAGGGGTTGGTTATGCCCTTTGGTCTCTACAACAACCTTGCCATTTTTATGAAACTCATTAATGACGTGTTTTGACCACACCTTTAATGTTTTGTCATTATTTGTCTACGTGATATATTGATATTAAACAACCATGTCCTCCATCTTCGTGAAGTGTTATATATTTTTCATACCAATCAGCTACAAGTAAAAATAAAAATAAAAAATATGATTTTAGCCAGTTGGTAGTAATATGTTTCTTACTTAGGATTTTTAGTTTATATATAATGTGTTTATCCCACCCCCATAATTTCAATACCCTCCTAAACTAGTTATTGCCCCACATTGCAACAACGCTTAATTTTTTTTGGTGGCATCACTTTTTTTTGAAAGTTCATTTTCGAGTTTTTCTAATATGTCACTTCATCTCCATGTAATCTCCAATAAATGTCTATTTGATTGGACACTATACACCCGAGCCTCCTTTAAACACCTCAAACATATCTTGTGTTTTTCACCCATCATTTTATTGTCTCACTTCTATCCACCCTTTGAGATAGAAAAATTATTTGAATTTTTGGGGTTGTTCTTAAAAAGGGAGGCCATCCTATAAAGTATCATTCACAGGCCTTATTAGTGGTGGCGAAATTGAAGTACAACATATATGACAATAAATGTTATGCACAATGGCACCATTATTTTTTTGGGTAAAGAATCTATGCTTCACATAGATCACTATCCATTGATTTTTCTTAGTTCGCACTTTAAACTTAAGGAGGAGCATCAACTCAAATGACTCTTATTTTTATTAGTTTCATCTAGTGCCCAAATATAACAATAGATCACAAATATAGTGTTGGTCGGATTATATATTCCTTACAACACCCTATTATAGTGAAACAAATGTCATTTATGGATTACACACTACACGAGGGCTAGTTGTACCACTGTAGTGGATTTTTGTACCTACTATTGAGGCCTGTATTTTTTCTAATTAGGGAATCACATTATTCCATATATGGGGAGCACTTTGACGTCCAAAAGACTCTCTTGTATCTACATAAAAAAATATATTGGCCTTGTATGTCCCAACAAGTTAGTGAGTTTGTGAGGAGTAGTTCCTTATGCAGCAAGAATAAGGTGTGGCAATCGCAAACTTGGATTGTACCAGCCATGTCCACTTCCTACATATCCTTGGGAGAATGTTTCTATGCATTTTATTTCACTCTTTATACTTACCCTTAAAAAGCATGGTTGTGTTTTTTTGCAATGTGTCATTTTTCAAATATGGCCTTAATCATGCCCATAACAAGTACATTACTACACATCACACAACACACTTGTTTTTCCACCATGATTGGAAAACTTTTGGCCTTGCTCACACTATCACTTATGATAGGGATTCTTTTTCTTGTTTATTTTTCTAAAGTTATTTGGAATATGATGGAGTGAAAATTGCAATCCCCCCAAATCGATGACCAAATTGAGGTGGTCAATTGGACCTAACTCCAACTTCTCCACATAACCTTTTTCAAAAATAAAAAGTGGGATAAGGCATTACACATAGTAAACCATTGTTACACTAGAGAAGTGCATGGTGTCATGAAATATTATCCTTTTGAAGTGTGTTATGGGTACTAGCCAACCACCGTTGTTGAGTTCTCAAGCACCGTATCCATGCCTACTTCATAGCTACAACTCAATGCCCAAATACATGCCACTACATTGGTGAAAGATATAGCCCATATTCATCTCCAAGTACACAACACCCTTCAAAGTAACCAAGTACACATCAAGACATTCACTCTCTTATGGCCCATATAAGATTTTGTAGTAGGTTAGTGAAAATTCCTTCAAAATGGTGCTTCCACCACAATTGAGTATTCATTTAGTAGTTAACGTCTCCCAACACAAGTTGTATGAGATTTATTAGCTAGATGAAGACATTCCCATCTCTCATCCCATCTCGCATGGATGTACAACAATTCAAATTTCCATCCCCAGCTTGACAATAATACCTTGCATGCACCACTAATACATTAATTCTCTCATTATCACTAGGCCAAAAACGATAATCTACCTCTCATCAAAGCTAAATGGTTTCTAGAATATGAATTTGCTACTAGTTTCTCTCATCTTATTAGTCCCTACTAAGGGAATATAGCAATGAGTTTGCTATTGATTTGACATTAATTTGCTTTGTATTATAAATTTATGTGTCTAATGTAATGTTTAACTTAATAAAACAAAATTATATTTTTTTATATAATAAAAATATTTTTTTTTCTCATTTCTCATTGGTTGATATATTCAAAGTCCTATTGTTGACTTCACTTATTTCAATATTTGAAATTAATCACATAATCAATAAACTTGTTTATAAGTACCTAATACCTTTTATATAAAAAATTAAGAAAAAATGTAAAAATGCCATGTGTTCTCTCATTATTACTATCCATTTATTTCATTATTATTGCATTTCAATAAACTTGGTTATAAGTACCTAATACCTTTTATATCAAAAATTAAGAAAAATAAATAAAAATGCCATGTGTTATCTCATTATTACTATCCATTTATTTCATTATTATTGCATTTATGTTTTTCTCTTATCATTAGTACAAAGTGTACTACTAGATTAATACAAAATGATATACATAAATGATATACATATAATTATGTATGATGACATATGTGCAATTTCTTTTTAATAGTAATTTTGAATTTCTTTTTAAATGAAAATAAATTAGTAAAACTATAGTTAAAGATGAATGACAAAATGATATAGACAACTTATATATAGCTTTCCCTTTTAAGAATGTTTTTGATTTTTTCTTTAATAAAGACAAATAATAATTATAGCAAATTAACAATGGTTTTATAGTAAATTGAGAATTGTTGGGGCACTCTAACTAGTTCAATGATCCTATCTAGGTACACTCTATTTTGTTGGGACACTCTAACTAGTTCAATGATCCCATCTAAATACACTTTATTTCCAAATTTACTTGGCAGGGACTAAGCTACCATACAACCCTTGTTTCACAAATAAGGATATTTGTGTCTTTAAACAAAAGAGAAAATGATATAGACTCTGAAACAAGAATACATGGGACAATAATAATGTTAAGAATAATAATTCATTTAATTAGTTAGCTTTTATTATTAAAATAAAGGGAATGACATGGTGAAAATTAATTGCTCCATTTTCCATTTTCAATATGGGTATTTAGAAAAAGGATTGTTATTATAACAAAGTGGTTTATGAAATTAATAAAATATTCCATTCTACACTATTTCCTTTAGTTCCATGACATTATAATTTATTTTCACGTTTCTTAATTGCTAAAGCCTAATGTTTAATACTTCATATCACCTATTTAGAGAAATTTTTGAAGGAAAAGAATATGCACAAATCTCTTCAAGGAAAATTTCTAAAAGAAAAGATTGTTTGGAATGAGTATTCTAGAAGAATACATATGGTAACTTAAGCACAAAAATATCTAGATGTCTCTTAAGATATGTTGCATTAGCGATGATAATGGCATATATTTTTATAATAAAGAAATCATTATCATAAGAACTTGTTTCAAGACACAAAAGAAATCTTAGCTTCTACAAAAATCTAGCATATTGCTATTGATATAAAGTACTCATAAGCATGCATTTACCTCTGTGTTTTGAAACGATGTTGGTCGTGAGTTTCTAGTTGTTTCTGTGCGTATCTGGTATTTTGACAATATTGTGGCCACGCTTCTCACAAAATAAAATACATCTTATCAATTTAAGAGTGTAAGGAGACTAAACATCGAGATATAAATTCTTCTTTTGAATGCATTTAAAGGTGTTAGAATTGCAAATGCGGAAAACACAATTCACAATTATAATTAACAATCACACATATAAGGAACAAAGGGATTTCACGTGGTTCACCCAAACGTTGGGCTACGTCCACCGAGCATCGTCATCGATTGTCTTATTATTCAGATCATGGAGATTACATCAGCTCACTCACACTCAATCTTTTTGCCTCTACGGACTTACATGAATTTATACATTCACACAAGAAACTGATTAATAAATGAAATCCCTATCCATATTCTAACTTGGTTTATTTGGTTGTAACCAATGTAGAATAATAGGATCCAAATCTATTCTTGGTAATTTTTTGTCACCAAATCCCAACAATCTCCACCTTGACAACAATTAACCTGATACCTTACTCCTTCCTTTTGTTCATCACCTTTTCTGCAAGCCAAGGGAAGCCAAGCACCAATGCATCTTCTTTAATAAAATTGGTTTCATGATCTCCCCTGTGTGACTTGCACGAGTTTGGATTTCCTAAGGGGTCACTCCACCTCCAACATGTCTTCCACAACTGTGTTGTGAGACATATTTAGTGATAAATCTCCTCCTATCCAAAACACCTGTAAAATATACATTACAATTATCACGGACCATCTCAATGTAACCATTATAGGTGACATTTGTGCTTCTCAAACGTTGAAACACCCATTTCACTGCAGCACCTGAATCTATTCCGTATCTGAAAATATCATTAGCATGTGAAACATCTAGTCTTAACTATTTCATCGCATACAACAGACCTCCTACTGAACTTACATGAGACATAACCTTTTCTTCTTTATAGAAAATCTCTATTCTTGAAGAAAACTTATAATGGAACACAATAGGATAAAAACTGGTTTTATAATGTTCATATTGAACTCCAACCATAGCTTACCATTACCATCTCTATGTACTTCCATGCCCATAGTTTTTTTTGTTTCTCCTTGATCCCTCATCTGAATTGTCCTATCCACCTGAGTCATTTTCTTATTGATTTTATCCATGCTTCGGCTTGCATCGAGCATATCATCAACAAAGAACATCAAGATTGTGAATGTACTATAAATAGTATAGTCATTCCTACCCTTTGAAAAAATATGAGTCACTATCAACGATTTAAACCTCTTGTATATTTGCCTGGGTACCATTAGGCCATACAATGAATTATCTAACATGCAAACAAATTTACCATTGTGATATTGAATAATAGGATCCAAATCTGTTATTGTTAATTTGTTGTCACCAAATCGCAACAAAAGGTACATATTGCAATTTATCATTGCCCAGGCTGAAAATGTATTTTCAAGGAAAAACAACACATCGGGGATACTCATTAGTCTCGTTTTGAAATAAATTAAAACAAAAATATTCATGAAGTAAAACATTTTTAATAAAATAAAATATGCATATAAATGTACTATGAAAATAAAATTGAACTTAAAAAGGGACCATCTATTTGTTAAACCTTAGCCTGCAAATAGAGAATTTATGGGCCTGCGAACAGAGTTGATTGCACAACCAACAGAGTTATATTGAACAGAGAATTAATAAGAGAATTGACAAATAGAACAAACAATAGACAACAAACATCAAATACACAAAATTGTGGCAAAATATCTTTATTGCTCTTAGTTAAAAAACAGTGAAGAATCAGGTTTACAAAACAATACACACAACACCTCATGGGCCTCTTATTTAAACAAACATAAGAAATCTTTTTCATGGATATGGTGTGCCAATAGCCACAACCACGTCCGAGGTAGAGGAACCGAATTGTAACCGCCCAAATTGTAACTGCCCAGATGCATTGTCACCATCCAACAATCTCCACCTTGACAACGATTTGTGTGATATCTTACCAGAAAAAAATGATCATCACATTTTGTGTAAGCCAAGAGAAGCCAAACACCATCGTAGCTTCTCTAACGATAATGGTCGCATGAGCATGTGTGAATAGTTTTCTTTACGATGGACCACTTCACTTCCACTGAATCAACATAACTACAATCTAAATCACCACAACCATTGTAGGTGATATTTGTGCTTCTCAAATACTGAAGCACCCATCTCCATGATCTTTACCTAGTTTTTCCATGTGTCCACTAACCACCAACTACATATGAAATATTTGAAAATTCTATCACAAACATCAAACTTTCTACCGTACTTGCATAAAGATACACGAGACATATAAGCATTTCCTTCCATACAATCGGGATATAAACTTGAAGAAAACTCACAATGGAAAGCTAAATGGATATTGTAGGTTTCACAATTCTCATATTGAACCTCATAATTATCTTCTCCATAGACTTCTAACAACCACATATTACAATTTTTCTCATCTCTTTATACTTCTCTGCCCAAGTTTTGTTTTGAAGCTCCTAAATCCTTCATCTGAAACATTTTGACCAACTAGGCCTTAAACCTCCTAATTTCGACCATGTTTGGGCTTTCAACAAACATATCATCAACATATAACACCAAAATAATGAATATGCCACTGAAACTTTTGAAGTAAACACAATGATCATACTCACTTTCAGTAAAATTGTGTCTCACCATTAAGAAATCAAACATCTTGTATCACTGCCTAGGTATCATTAGTCCATACAATGATTCCTTGAGTTTGCAAACAGAAATCTTTTTACCATCCTGAACAACATCTAATTGTTCCATGTACATATATCTTCTAGTAATGATTTTGTGGGCAGTAGGATCCCACAATATACATTCCTTATCTCCATCACTTTAACCAATAGAGATATTAAACTTGCAGAAATTTAAAGATTGTAATTTTGGAAATAACTTACAACTTACCAGTACTTGCAACCCCATCCCTTCCTTGCACATACGGCCCAATCATTGATTCCATAAATGAGTAGATACCCTTTCTTCCTTAGATAACACCACTACTTCAATTACTTGAGTGATTCCTTGTAGTTTGTAAAGGTTTTCAATCTTTGTAGCCTTCATAACCACTAAGATTCCCTTGCACACTTTGAGTGTTTCATCTTTACCTGTAAATCTATAACCTCCAAAATCAAAAACTGCCAAAGAAATTGAATTGTTTTTAAGGTCTGGTACATTTCTAGCATCCATCAATGTTCTTACAATACCATCGAACATTTTAATCTTAATGCTCCCAATCCCAACACTTTTACAACAAATATCATTTCCCATAAAAACAACATCGTCATCTATAGATTGATAAGAAGAAAACCAACTTCTATGTGAACACATGTGATGGGAAGAACCAAAGTCTAACACCTATTCTTCTTGATATTGCAAAAGACTACAAATAGATAAAACATCATCAACCCATACTTGAACTTGATTCAAATAGATTTGTTTTCTTACCAGAGTCTTGCTTGGATTATTTTCTCTTCCATTAATATTTGTTGAGATGCCCTAATTTACCACATTACCAACATGTTAACTTACTCTTCTTGTCCTTTGATTTGGATCTAAATGTATTCCATGATTCCCCTCTTTCTCTATATCGACCTCTAACCACCAATGCTTCTGGTGTGGAGGTTTCTATAGTGGATTTTCTCCTCTTCTCCTCGGACAACAAAGCTCCCAGAAAAACAATGAAAAAAACAACGTCACAACCTCAGGCAATGAACACAACAATGTCACAGCCTTATCTTTCTCATCGATTTTTACATCCATACTGGTTAACTGACACAAGAGAGTATTAAATACATTTAAATGATCAACAATTTTTGTACCTTCTTTCATCTAAAAACTTTATAGTTTCCCTTTCAAGTAGATTAGGTTTGTCAAGGATTTTGTCATGTAGAGGCTCTTCCTTTTTATCCATAGGCATGTTATTGTTTCCTCTCCCATGATATTGAAGAGGACTTATTCAACCAAACACAAATTAATCATGTTGAGACCCCTTGCATTGAGATCTTCCCAGTCATCATCTGACATACCTATTTTATTTTTTCTCTTACCATCCAATGCTTTGGGAAATCCTTGTTGCATTTGCAAATCCTACATCTTCAACTTCCACGACTCAAAGTTGTTATTTCCATTAAATTTCTCCACCTCGAACCCTACGTTTGTCATTCTTTCCATTCTCCATGGACTACTCATTAACTCTTCGAGAAACCCTCGACAAGACTCTTCCTCGTCTCTTTGCATGTGGGCACAACCTTCCTTGACACTCTATGTATGGGTACAACTCTCCTCGGCTATATGCGTGTGAGTATGGCCCTCCTGGTGTTCTGATACCAATTGTTGAAACTTAGACTACAAACAAAGAATTTATGGGCATGCTAACAGAGTTATATTACATTGCTAACAGAGTTATATTGAGCAGAGAATTAATAATAGAACAAATAGCTGACAACAAACAACCAATACATGAAATGAAGGAAAAAAGATTTATTTCTCTCAGTCAAAAAACAAAGAAGAACCAGGTTTACAATGCAATACACACAACACCTCACAAACTCTCATTTAAACAAACAGAAGCAATATTTTCCATCGATATGAAGCCTTAATAGCCTTAGCCACGTCCGACGTAGAGAAAGCAAATCGTAACTACTAAGATGCATTTTCACCATCCAACAATATTTAGAATTAAAATACACAACGACATGTCTATATTATGAAGCCCACTGAGATAAATTCTTTGAAAAGTAAGAAATCCATGCGAGTGATGGTAGGTTATAAATCTCTCAAAAAATTCCATAGTATAGGATATTAGTGCAACACTTAAAAGAGCCCACGTAAAGAGAATTTTTTTTTTCCGAACAAGTCACAAGAAAACTTATTATAGAGAACAACATTTGGTTGTGAGGATTTATAGAAGAAGGAAAAGTTGTTGAAAGATACCATGAATGTCATAAACTTGTGCTTCTTAGCAGGACCATGGGTTTCGTTATAGTTATGTTGGTTTGTGGATTTCGTGATTATTTCTTGGAGTGTGGACCGTGTGGATTTGTGCAAACTAGAGACTATGAAGTGGTCTTGCATACCAATGAAAAACGAAAGCACCGAGACATTGGATTTTAAATTAAATATTTGCAAACAATCGAATAAATTTGATACTTAATACATCCCAATTTAAGAAGAATATAAATTGCTAGAATTAAAAATAGAAATTACAATCAATTCTATTCACATTCTACTTTTAATATTTCTATACATTTTATTTTATTGCATTTTAGAACATTCTATTTTTATTTTATTATTTTCTCTTCACATTATATTTTTAATATTTTTATTCACATTTTATTTTCTTGCATTTTAGAACATTCTATTTCTATTTTATTATTTTCTCTTCAGATTATATTTTTAATATTTGTATTTACATTATATAGTAATAACATGAAATTTTGGAGTCGAGGACATGCAAAAGGAAAGCTAAGGCCTATTCTCATCCCTCACATACATAAAGCTCTTCAATTTAATAGTCAACTAGGGCTTGTTTAAACCCTGGACTCAAAGCTTCATTGCACCTATTTTTAAAAGTGGCCATAGAAGAAAACCTTATAATTATATGATCATTATGATTAGCCCCATTAAAGCCAATCTATATGGAATTATTTTGGAAAATAATATAAGCATATGGATAGAAAGCCATGGAAAAAATCTAAAGGCCAAGTCATTTTTAAAGGTTATCATTCAAAGTGGACCACATGGTCATGCTTAGGATCATTGCAAAGGAGTGTTGCAACAATAAAACCAATCTCCTTTATCGTTTCATTGACTTTAGGAAATATTTTGACATTGTGCCTAGGACCAACCTTTGGAATAGGTTAGAAGATATCAAAGTTCCCTCCAAGTTGAGAGTTACTACGGTAAGGTTGTATGAGAACGTTATTTCCAAGCTTAGGAGAAGTGAGGGTTGGTCAGAAGAAGTTAATTGCAATAAAGTCAATCAAGGTTGTGCCCTATCACCTACCCTTCGTGGCATTTAAATTGACAAGTCATAAGCTTTTCTAAAAGATAAAGTTTGTGTTGGACCAACTCTCGCTACTATATTATAATGATATTGTTTGTATGGCAAGGAATCCATACAATCTCACTAAGAAGCTTAACATCCTTAATGACTTTTGCTCCAATACATGAATGACTGTGAATACTAACAAAACGAAGGTTATGATAATTAAATCAAAGAATATAATCTTTGATACTTTCGTCTTGACAACAATACATTATTGATATTCATCACAAGCTTAATTTGAATTATAACATTGAGAAAATGGTAAATGGAGGGTGGAAAGATTATTATGGGCTTGAAAATATTTGTAAATTAGCACACATTTGGCTATGTGATAAGAAACATCTCCTCTTTGATACTCTTTTCACTCCCATTATCTTGTATGGATGTGAATTTTGGATAGAGATTATCCAAAAGAATTTCATAACTTGTAATATCAAAATTAAAGGCAATACATCTTATCCTATCCTCCTCATAGAAGCAAACCTTTACCCCTTTGAGAGAAAAACTATGATTAGATACTTAGTGTACAAGAAATATTTAAACAACATGGATGACAAGAGGCTCCCCATAATTTCTTTAGACTCTAAAGTTAAGGAGAATCTAAATAACATTATTCAAGCTAAAGTTAAGGAGAATCTATGGTGTGATAAAGAATTAGACAATAAAAGAACATTGAGATATTATAAGGAGGTGGTTAACTGTAATCTTGAAGATCAAAATTATCTCTCTATTTTGAGTTGTGTTAGAAAGAGAATTGCACTTTCTCAATTTCAAAATGTTTGTCATAATACTAGTCTTCCTAACCTTCTAAGTATATACTCTCTTTAAAAAAAATTATTGCATCCATAAGTGCTCTACAACCCACTATGGGGAGAAGTTGTCACATTAGAGTGATGTTAGCATGATATTAGCTTTAAAAGATTTCAAAATTCACACTATTATATATATATATATATATATATATATATATATATATATATATATATATATATATATATATATATACTATTACTTTAATAGCATTTACTATTGATGTTGGCCAGCTATTCTATGAAATGACTTTTTTCTAGACCATATAAAGTTTCTCAAAAAGAAACGGATTCAGCATGCTCAAAAACTTCCACCATATTTCGGGCAAATATCCTCAAGAAAAAATCTTCATTTCCTAGAATCTTTAGCCTATTGCTTTACTATTACTATTACTTATATTACTTTATTATCTACTATTTACTATTACTATTTACTTAAGTATATTTACTATTACTTTGGTATTTACTATTTACTACTACTATTTACTATTTAGAGAAATAGTAGCATTGATTTTAGTGATAATACTATGAAAAATGATTCAGTGTACTAATTAATTGAAGAAATAATAAGAAAAAAATTAACACAATGATAAATGATTTAGAGTAATTAGTTGTATTTATTTAACTCAAAAATATATGCATTGATTTAAGTGATGATACAACACAAATGATTTAGCATAATCAAGTAGTTGTATTCATTTTAACAACCAGCATTGATTTAAGTGATAACACAACAAAAATGATTTAGCGGTAGTTGTATTGATTTTAACAATGTTATAACATAAGACAATATGGTACACTGATTTCACTGATAATACTATGATAGTGCATTAATTAATTGAAGAAATGATACATAAGAAAATTAATCCTTTATATTGACTTCAACTATAAGATACCATGAATCATCAAGTGAAATGAATTGAGCATAATGTACATAAAACAAATTTCAAAACAGATATTATAAAGTGAAGTCATGTACTTTGTTTGGTTATGTATTATTTATCTATTAGTATTTGTACATTAAATCAATTATAATATTAAGATATATAAAATGTGAAAAATTTGCTCAACCTAGAAAAGCAAAAAAGAAAAAGATGAAGATTGAGATCACTATGTAAATATTTGTCATTTAGTACATTCTTATTATTATCACATTTTTCATCATTCTACATTGTTACTTTTTGTATTCAACATATTCCTCATGTAAGTCATTAACTATACTTTTGATTCATACACTTTATATTCTCAACAAGCTTATGTAACTTAATAAATTTCAAATGATCATATTAATCTTCGACATGTAGATATACATATTGTTGTTGATCTACAAAGTTTGTGTGATAGTTCACTACTGGAACCATCATAGATCCATCTTAAGGCATCCATAGAGATCAAATCTCTCAAGGTGCAAACCTTTAACCTTTCCTCAAATTTTTCACTTTAAAAAAAGTTTTCACCTCTAAAAATTCCATCACTCTTACACTTAATAGATCCGAGATTAAGTTGAATCTTTCATGATTCTATTTTTTTTCAACCGTTCTATTTATATTCAATTATTTACTCTATGTTCAAATTATATATATATATATATATATATATATATATATATATATAATATCTCTAGCCTCCACCTTTGTACATTTTATTCTTACGCGACGTACTCCTTCACCATAATTACAATAAGCATCTAACAATTCCGTTCATTTACTCACTCATAGAAAAACTAATCCCAAGAATCAACAAGGATATGATGTCTATGGTTTTTCTAGTCATATAATAGTGCAACATAGAAATCGTTATAAGTACATTTACAATAATGATAAAAGTAGCCTCTTAATGTTTAAAACAATGCCCATCAATTACTACAACATGTTTGGGACTTCATACCCCTCCCCTCGTATTATATGAATTTATAAAAATGCTTCACAAATAAAAAATATTATATGAAAAGTTTGGAAGAATAGAAATAACACTAGATCTAATGCTAAGTTGCTTGGTCGTCCTCCGGATCAAACCGTTCTTACTAGACAAACCACAAGCCAAACTAGAAACTACTGATTCAACATAAACCTTAGCCATTTTTTCTAAGTATCGATTGGCGTGTAGAGAGAAGCAGAACTCGAGTAGAGATTTAATACTGCTGTTTGTATATATTAACGATGTCGTATAGGCAAATTATTTATATATTAATCAATCATATATACCATAATTATAATTATGAAATTCTATTCAAAGTATCTAAAATCACATAATGTTGATCTTTGGTACTAAGATGACAAATACTAGAATACTAAATTTGGTTTGATTTTTTAACAAATTTTAAAGAAAAAGATTAACTCAATTTTATATGGTGGAGATATTAGTCATAAAAAAAAATTAATTGAGTAATATTTTTTTTGAAGACTCTATAGGGGCAACTTTGCGGCAAGGATGAAACAAAGTTACTTCAAAGTCTTTACGCGAATCTGAAAAGAAAGGAATGGTTTTACCTTTTCAACCTATGGCCTTTGACAATGTCAATTATTATGTGGACATGCCATCAGTATGTTAAGCTTGCCATCCCTTTGAATTAATTACTATAAACATATTGCAAGTCTTTTTTGTTTTTTTTAATTGTAAAGGGTGTTAATAATATGATTTTAAATTCTGTAAGTAATTGTTTATGTTATGCAATGTACATTGCAAGAAATGAAGCAATAACAAATATTTTACATGAATCATCTTTTCTCTTGCCACTCAGAAAGAAGGTTGATCAATGCACTATGAAGGGGTTTAAAGACTTCCCAGCAAAAAGTTTTTAAGGTTTTCAAGCAACTAAACTTTTGCAATTGAAAATAAGTGTTTAATTCAACATGAAAAATTTAAAGTGCAGCTTATTTTATTATACTTTTTTTACATTCATTTTTCATTGTAATTCTTATAAATCTGTGTGTACTTCCCATTACCCTTTTTTATCTATGGTTTGGATTGATTATCTTGAGGTTGGATGCCGTTGCTTTGTCCTTTTTTGTGTGATTTAGGGCCACCTTTACCATGCTTCTATTGCTGTGGATTTGCAAATCCAAACTCCTTATTCATCTACTGAAATTTATTCTTAATTTTGACAACATATAGATAAGCGGCTCCCAGCATGGATATGTCCAAGAAATCCATCTATGTTTGTATATACTTGTGAAGAACATTGTGGTACTTAAAAACCAGGTGCTTCTTGGAGTCCCTGATACCCATATTTAAGTGCATGGTATGGAACATATTGGTGTAATCTGAAATTGTCTAGTCTCTCTACTAATGTACAATTGTCCATCTCATGTACTGGTCATCATAGTTTCCAACATGCAAGAATTCCTCCTTGAGGGAATCAACGAAGGCTACCCAAGTGGGTTTTTTCCTAAATTTTGTAGAATCATATCCATTCTATCTCTCCAAGTAACTTTCCTAGCCATACTTAATGTGGGGAATGGATTGAAGTAGTGTGAAGGTAATCATTTTGTTATCCCCATTTTGTGGGATAACTAAGGAGATCATGTCTCGAGGCCCTCAGGTTGTAGATATGGAGAGTCGAGAGACTACATGACCAACAATGTCCACTTGCATAGATGGAGACCCTTCTCACCACCACAGAGGTCAGGATTTTCAGATGGCATCCACCACACCAGCTGGCTTCCGAAAGGAACCAAGCCTTTCTCCATGAAGTACAATTAAGGTATTATGGTGAGTGCCATTTCAATATTTCAGGTATTTTGAGTATGTTGTATCTTAGACTACTTTAGATTTCATGACATATTCTTGGACATTATGTTTTTTTCCCCATTTCACCTTGGTGGTTGAAATTGTGCCCTTGTAAGTTTTCTTCCTCAGGAATGGGTTTGATACTAGAAACTCCCTTGAAGAGCCATCATACCGTTCCTAGCCATACTTACCACTTTCCATCACGTAAAACCCCCCATTTCCTTGTCTCTTGGGATTTTAGGGTTTATTGACCCAAGAAGGGGTTGTCCCTCATTCCATGGGAAGAAGGGGATGAATGCTGAGCGGGATTGTTGTTGGATAAAAATATAAAATCCTATATATAGACCTTCCAAATGTTTTCCCTACGGATCCCCCAAGAAAGAAATGAAACACTTCTTTGTAATAAAAGGTGGACCCACAAGAATAAATGATAGTGAATGATTAGGGGGTTAGTTGGAGGATAGAAGGTCTCATCACGAACCATTCTATCATGATCATGGGTATCTAGCGGTATGAAATTACCATCATCTCTACACCAAGCCAGGGTATTGGTTCTCAATTACACAATTGAGAGAAAGGGGGTGTCATCATGAGCCAAATTTCTATTTTACACAAATTATTTCTTAGTAACATTGTTATTATCTGGACACCACGCTAGGACAATGTCCTTCAATTCATCCTTTAAAACATCAAAGAAACAAAGAATGGCAAGAGGATGGGCTTGGAAAAAGTGCATTGCAAAAGAAGGTGCCACACTCCCTCTACAAAGGCACCCATGAATGAGACACTACAACCAATTGTATGTCATGAACCCCATGCCTAGTGAGTCTTGATCCATAACCACTTCATCTACTAAAATGGATTAGAGAGGGATCACTTAGGAAACCAAATCGTAGAGCTTGGCAAGTTGCATAATGTCTTTGAGCACTTCCTTGTTTGATCGGGTAATATTTGATGCACATACTTAGGTGTCTCATTTATTGATTTGATTTACTCACCCATGATATTATGACTTGAGATCCTTGGAGGGCGTGCTTATTTGTCTTTGGAGGTCATAGTTTGTGGACAGTTTTGGAAGAACAAGCCTAGCTTGGGATTCCATGGGGCTTTAAGCCCACAGGTTGGATTCCAAGGGCCCACATGTCGGATGATAGATATGTACCTTTGGAGGCCTAGAATACATCATGGATGACATGACCTAGCCCTTACATGCCAAATGTTTTTCCTAGGAGAAGAAAAATGTCACTTTTAGAAGCTTGACATGACCTAGAGGGCTATGGTTTGGTGGTGAAGGTGTTGCTTGATGACATGTGAAATGTTTTGAAGAAAGGAAGCTTGAATACCATTAAAAAAAGACTTTGATGAATGAAAAGTGGCCTTTGGAGGCCTAGCCATGCATCTACTACCCCAACGACTTCTTCAAAGTGCCAAAACATCCCCTAAAGAGGTGATATCACCTTATTCTAGGGTTTATTTTGTGTAAAAGTGAATTTTAAGTGAATTGTTTAATATTGTTTTGTTTCAAGGGGTAAGATAAGGGTTGTGGACCCATTATCTTATGTTTTTCCCTTGCTAACTGGACAAACTATGTGAATGACATTTTGTATAAATTGATATCATAACATCTCAGTTTAAATCATAATGCTCCCATTGTGAAGAGCTAAGGACTGGAATTTCCGCTACCCTTTAGGGTTTTTGTTATCTTGTAATATGGTATGGTGTTTCTTTGTTTATGGAGTTGTTGATGATGATGCACTAGCTCTTGGAGGTCATTCTCTTGCTATTGTGGTGGTTTATCTTGGCATCTTATTGGCTTATCTTGTTTTTATTGGACTGGTAAGGGTTTTTACTTGTTGATATCATTTGTAATTCAATCTCAAGGTTGATTTTTCTAAATCTAGGACAAGAATCCCACATCGTTGGCACAGGCCAAAGAATAAAATTTTTACATTGAAGAAAATCCTCTTGATTCAAGGGTGGAACCTTTTCAGTACCCTTGTTTCAAGGTAGAAGAAAAGAGTAAGGTGTCCAACAATAGTGCTCCTGATCTAATTTCCCTCTTGACTCAGAAGATAGATCAAATGAGTACTCAGTTTACCCAGGTGAAGAACTAGATTATGGGTCATTTGACTACTGTAGAGAGGAATCAATCTGCTCCCATAACTCAATTTTCTAGACAACAGATAGATGCCACAGGTTGGAAATGAAGGCCTCAATAAGAGGTGAAGACCCGGACACCTTGAAACTAGTTGGGATGGTTGACATGGAAGCTTGGTGCCTTCCATGCCAAGAACCTCACAAAGAAGATGAATTTCCCTGAAAAGATGAATATTCTCCTGACAACATGAATTTCATGGATATGATCTACATTTTCCAAGAGGAACAAGTCACACAAGAACATATAATTGAAGCTAGAATATGGGGGGAAAGAGAGGGGAGACTCTGGGATTTGTATGAGTTAATAGATGACAAGAAGAAGGAGTTAAGGATGAGGGAATTTTTAACCTACACTAGAATAAATCAATCTTCATCCCCTCCATCACAGCCTTCCACTAATCTTCCATCAGCATAGAAGGTGGCCCCACCAACTGCACCTACAGTACATTATTTTCTTCCTAAGCCAACTCCCTTAGATAAGATTTAGTTGAATATGGATGTTGCATCCATGTTTGGAAAACTGAATATGGAAATGCCAGTGACAAAGATGTGCAAGATCCCTTCTATTAAAAGGGAAATATTGAAGATATTATAGGTATCGACTGAGAAGGAAGACCCTCCTATCATTTTGAATACTATGTACCTCGATTGGGAAAGGGACAAGAATCCTCCCTTCTATCTTTCATTAGCCATGAATGGCCTTCACTTCAAAAAACTGTATTCTTTATTCTAGGACCTCATAAAATGTCATGTCATTGAAGGTGACGGAAGAAATTGGTTTGAAGACAACCTGAACCCATGGTAATGTATGTGCTATTGATTCTAAAAGGGTAAAGGTTTATGGTTTAAGTGAGGACATTAAGGTCTTTCTTATTAATTTTCCACATATCAGCCTCGTCATGGACATAGTAGTGATTGATGTTCTGGATCCCTGGGGGATTTTCTTATCGAGGAGTTGGTCTACTTCCCTTAGGGTCTCTTCCTTACCATGGAACTTACCCATGCACACATCCCCATGGGATATGGCACCTTTTAGATATTATACAGTCGAGAAATAGTTTATAGGCATGTAATGGATCCTAATGGTCTTGATTATGTCAGTGAATGTGAACATGATTTTCCTTCATAGATTATTGATTATGAGCCGTCGGAGCTACCTTTCATGCAAGAAGAATGCATAGATATGCTCCTCCCAAGGATAGATGAATACAAAGAGAAACTAGAAAAGTACCAAGGGAAAGAGCCAGGGTCTATGCACATTTTGAAGATAGAAGATGAAGAATGTGAAGAAGCCATCAAAGGGATGGTCAACACAAAGCCTCCTTCCTATCCATAAATTGAGGATATACCTTGCATCAAATTTACTGAAGGAAGTCTTGTGCTCATGTGGGACAAAAGAAAGGGCAACCCCATGTATGACCAGATAAATGACAACTCATGGCTTGGCCATTCCATCGTCAATAAGAAGTTTGATAAAGAAAAGTATTATCTGACAACCTTGGACGGGAGAAAGATGCCATTACCAGTGGATGGATCTCTTCTCCAACCTTATGCTTGGGTCACATGACTTTTTCAGGGCTCAGGCCCTAGGTAAGAAGGTAGGTCATATTGCTTTCCTTGCATTTGCATCTTGATTTCTCATATTAGTTTAGATGCATTTCATTTTTTATTTTTCTCTACTTGCATATTGATTTCATGTTTAGTTTAGAAAATTTTGAAAAAATCTAAAATTTTCTCTTCTAGATTAGTTTTTGTTTGGATTTTTATGTATATGGATGAAGGGTAATAAAACAACCTTAGATGCTCTGATGTTTTTTTCTAATTTTTGACAGGCACATGTATACCAAGAGATGTGATGGTTCTCATGCACTCTACGATGAGCACATTTCCTCAATTAGGGGCCATATGTTATCCCCATTTTGTGGGATAACTAAGGAGATTGTGTCTGCCCTCAGGTTGCAGATATGTAGTGCTAAGAGACTGCATGACCAACAATGTCCACCTGCATAGATAGAGGATGTTCTCACCACCACAGAGGTCAGGATTTTCAGATGGCATCCACCACACTAGCAAGCTTCTGAAAGGCACTAATCCTTGCTCCATGAGGTACAAGTCAGTATTATGGTGAGTTTCATTTCAATATTTGAGGCATTTTGAGTACGTGTATCTTAGACCACTTTAGAATTCATGAAATATGCTTGGACATTATGCCTTTTTACCCATTTTACCTTGGTGGTTGACAGTGTTCCCTAGTAAGTGGTCTTCCTTGGGAATGGGTTTTCTATTAGGAACTCCCTTGAAGAGCCATCATATTGTTTCCAGTCATACTTAGCATCGTTCATCACCTAAAACCCCTCATTTTCTTGTCTCTTAGGATTTTAGGGTATATTGACCCAACAAGGTGTTGTCCCTCATTCCATGGGAAGAAGGGGATGAATGCCCAGAGGGATTGTTGTTCGATAAAAAGATAAAATACTATATATAGACCTTCCATATTATTCACTCAGGGATCCCTTAAGAAAGTAATGAAACGCTTCTCAGTATAAAAAGGGGGACTTACAAGAATAAATGATAGGGAATTCTCATGGGGGTAGTTGGAGGATAGGAGGTCTCATCACGAGCCAAACTATCATGATCATAGGTATCTAGCAATATGACATTACCATCATGTGGCCACCAATCTAGGGTAGTGTCTCTTAGTTATACAACTGAGAGAAAGGGGGTCTCATCACGAGCAATCCTTCTCATTTCCACAAAGTATTTGTGAGTGACACTGTCATTATATGCACACCATGCTAGGAAAATGGAATTCAAATCTTCCTTTAAAACATGAAATAAACAAATAATGGAAAGAGTATGGGCTTGGAAAAAGTGCATTGCAAACGAAGGTGCCACACACCCTCTACAAAAGAACCCAAGAATGAGACACTACAACCTCTTGTATCTCATGAACCCCATGCCCAATGACTCTTGATCCATAACCACTTCATCTACTTCACATGGCTTAGAGAGGGATCACTTGGGAAACACTCCTTGACCTAGGGAAATATCTACCCAATAAGACACCTCGTTAACCCTCCCATATCCAAGCTTGGCTAGTTGCATAATGTCTTTGAGCCCTTACTTGTTTTACCGGGTAATATTTGATGCACATGCTTAGTTGGCTCATATATTGATTTAATTTACTCACCATGATATTATGACTTGAGATCCTTTTAGGGCATGCTTATGTGTCTTTGAAGGACCTATTTGGTGGACAGTTTTGGAAGAACAATCCTAGCTAGGGAATCCATGGGCCTTGAAGCCCACAAGTTGGATGTCAAGGGCCTGCATGCCGAATGACAGAGACGACCATTTGGAGGGCTAGAATAGATCATGGATGACATGACCTAGCCCTTACATGCCAAACGTTTTTCTTAGGAGAGGATAACGTCACTTTTAGAAGCTTGACATCACCAAGAGGGATAAGTTTTGGTGTTGAAGGTTTGGATTGATGACATGTGGCACATTTTTAAGAAAGGAAGCTTGAATACCATCAAGAGAAGACTTGGGTGAATTAAAAGTGGCCTTTGGAGTCCTAGCCATGCATCTACTACCCCAACGACTTCTTCAAAGTTCCAAAACATCCCCTAAAGGGGTGACATCATCTTACTCTAGGGTTTCTTTTGTGTAAAATTGAATTTTAAGTGAATTGTTTAATATTATTTTTTGCAAGGGGTACGATAAGGGTTGTGGACTTGTTATCTTAGGTGTTACCCTTGCTAAGTGGACAAACTATGTGAACGTAATTTTGCATCAATAGAGATCATAAGATCTCATTTCAAATCATAACTCTCCCATTGTGAAGAGTTATGGACTGAAATTTCCTCTACCCTTGAGGGTTTTTGTTATCTTGTTCTATGGTATGTTGTTTCTTTGGTGATGGAGTTGATGATGATTAAGTGCTATCTCTTGGAGTTCATTTTCTTTATATTGTAGTGGTTTATCTTGGCATCTTGTTGGTTTATCTTGTTGTTATTGGATTGGTAAGTTTTTTTGCTTGTTTCTATCATTTGTAATTCAAGCTCAAGGTTGATTTTTCTAAAGTTGGGTAGGGAGTATAAGTTCATACACCCGTACTTTAGCTCCATCATAACTTTAAGCATAGAATTATTGTTTGGAAGGGTTTGCTAAGGAAGTATAAAAGCATACACCCCTTAGTTTTAAACCCTAACTATGGTTACTTGCCTTGGTGAATAAGAGGATTTATACCCCCAAGGAGATAGTAGTTGTAGCTCTTTACTTTGACCCCATTAACCCATAATCAAACGCACTAGTTTTTTCATTGGAGAAATAAACATTACGTTGGTAAATGTGAAGAGTTGATGTTTTGAAGTTCTCTCACTAAGACATTGTTCCCTAAGCCCTAAGCTATATTGCCTCATTAAGGCATCCTCTTTCACCCAATAAAACTTGTCACTATTACAAGACTAACCTAAATCCATTAGGGATGCAAAAATCTAACCCTCTAACCCTAGATAAGTCCTAAACTAACCCTAGGAATTGGCTACAACTTTTCTCTAACAAACTACTAACCCTAGCACACATTTTGGGCTAGTTTGAAGTGATTTTCATTGGTTTAATTTTCTGTTATTAGGCTTGGTTTTATACAACCGTAAGGATGATAAATATCATTGCAGTAAGCTTTTTGTTGCAACCTTGGTTTTATGTTGAAGTCTTTCTCTTTCATTCTTGAGTTAAACTAGTTTTTACTAGCTTGTATCTTACTTACTTAACTACACTTTTAGAACTTATTTTTGCATCTCTTATTATCTCTTATATTATTATATATATCACTCATTTTTTCTTAAATCAGGAACATCATGATTAACTTTCCTGTCCACCTAACATATTGTATCATATACTTGGTCTTATTTGTGTCTGGGGAATGTATTCTCTCTTGGAAGGTTAGTCAAAGCATTGGAAACCTTAATAAATCCTTCAGAATCATTTCCAATTTACCTATACCATTTATAATTGACCTTTAGGGACATCCATCCATACATCTCATTTTTAGTCTCAATTCCCCCTAGGGTTATCGGGATTCCCCCTTTGAGCTGACTACCTCACCTATAAAGTGACGAGAACACCTGCCTAAGGTGATAGTGGGTCGGTTCTCTCTAATTTTTCACCAATTGGTGGTTGGGTCGGGATTTTCCCAACCTACAACTTGCGCGATAACACATTTCATTGTAAAAAAAAATTGAACAAAGTAATAAACCTCTAGTAGATTTAAGCATTTCTCCAAACTTTGTGCATTTATATGGCCTTCAAATAAAGTAATTACTAATATCAAAGTTAACTTGTACCTTTAAGTGTGTTGCACCTATAAAATAGATTCGTGTTCAATATTACTTGGATTCCTTTCATATTCATTGAAGGATCTGGGTTAAACTTCCCATCATCTCATCCCTTTGTCACGCGAGTGCTTCTTTGATAAACAACTTGAAAGTAGCTCCTACTTTTTCTCCTCTCTTTTATTTTTCTATGGGAGGCCACTTGGACCGATGAGAGAGGTCTTTCCCCAAGTGAGATTTTCTCAAGAACGAACTCTATATACCATGATTGCTCTGATACCAAACAAACAACAAAGACCGGATTGCTCCAATACCATCGATATATATTGTATAGAGAATGAAATGAAAAGAAAGGATATGAATGGAAACATGGACACAAAAAATTTCAAAGATAAAAGTAATACAGTGAAGCCGAAATTTTGTTAATGAATTAAATAGGAAAATATTGTAAAATGCAAAGTAATACAAGCTAGCTAGAATGGTGGTAAGTTATCTTTGAAGAGAGAAGTGTTGGCTACACTCATTCACAAGAAGAAATTACAAGATTCCAAAAAGATGGAATCTTAACATAAATTACTAAATCCTTAGATAAAAAAACCTTAAAGTTCCAAAACCCTAACTCTAGGAGATGATGCACCGAAAGAATTACTATCCCCGAGGTGGGTAGTTGA
Source organism: Picea engelmannii (assembly GCA_009831015.1). NCBI lineage: Eukaryota > Viridiplantae > Streptophyta > Pinopsida > Pinales > Pinaceae > Picea > Picea engelmannii. The sequence goes on from ML785142.1 coordinate 374,983, forward strand.
TATGGAAACCTCTCAGGTGTGCAAATTTCACATACAATCTCTATTTAGGGAGAATAATATCTCACTAGGAATATCTAACTAGGAAATAAAATCTTTGGAAGGCTTGGGATGGCCATGGTCACGGCAAGCCCCTGAATGGAAAAAAATAATCATTTAATACCTCAAAGCAATCCTAAAAGTATGAGACTTGAAAATATGTAGACAAAAACACTACCAAGAAGGAGAATTGTATTGAGTCAATGGAATATATTGGTGGACACCGATGTCCACCTAGACCATATACAACTAAGTTGTTCCCTAGAAAGTAGAAATACATTAGACAAATATATATACAAATTTGATCTTCCATGTACATAGGTATTGTCACCTTAAGGGTTCAAAGACTACTCAATGCACCACAAGTCAACACTACATGTGTGCTCAAGAATATGCATCGTACATTAACACAAACTATTAGCATCTACACTGGTCAAGGATGTACTACATGAACCAACCCATTTTGTACTACAATCAAGGACTTAAAGAGATCTCATGTAGTTTGTGCTATCACATGATTTATACTTGTCCAAATCCCTCCACAATATCCCCAAATATTGTGTAACTATAGAAGAAACTACCACTATCACCCATATAGAATCTTCCCTTGTTTTAGTGATGGAAGAGGTCCACCACATGGGAGGCTTCCCTAGTGACCTCAATGGATCAAATGAAAAGAATCAATCAAGCCTACCACCCCCTATCTTGGTCACCTATTATTCAAGTCTAGGTTTAGGATAGGTACGGAGGATAATGATATAATTGTTGTACATGTATGAGAAAAAACACAACTTGCAACATATATAGACAATTATCAAGTTATGGAATGAAAAAATATCCCTTTAGGCATTAGACAAGTAAAAATTGATATGGTTGTTGCAAATTACAGCAGTAAACTAGTCTTATAACAACGATAACTATTTTGCAACAACAACAAGAATAAGTTCTCATAAATGTAGCAATTTAGCTTGAAAAGTAAGCATTCATAAAACATAAAATTATCCAATTGCTAGAAGTAATTTATAAACAATTTAGGCCACTTATAAATAGGTGTATGGAACAATTTAATGTATTTTTCATTGATTGTAAAAACGTTATAACATCAGAAATAAATATTGTGAGTTTACGAGGGTTAGAGTTAGAAATGTTAGTAGGATGCTTGAGAGAATGAGAAAAGTGATTTTAACAACTAATTTCACCACAATAATACTCTTAAATTAATGTCGTTTTCCTCTAGGGATTATGGAGTCTCAAATGCATTATATTGAAGATTTTTCTAGGTGAAACAAAAGAGGTAGAGTCTAAACCCTAATGTGCAAGCATGTTTGGGACCTAGGTGTCATTTTTCCCTTCTTCTACCTTCACTTAGTTCAAGGATCAAAGTCTATGGTTAAAACCCTAAACTGAAAGCACTTTTGGACCTTAGGATTTTAACCCTAGCAAGGATGCTTCACAAACGTGGAAAAATAAAACGTTGTGATCAGAAGAATCACTTATGATCCCCATTTAGGGTTTCAACAAAACAAGAATAGTTATAACAAGATAGTAATTTAACCATTAACATAAAAAAGACAAGATAAAATTGCAGAAAATTACTTCCTTCATCCAAGTATCAAGATAATTCAAACCCTAATTGCATAAATTATCCATCCAAAAGTGAAACACATCCACAAAAATCCTCCTCCAAGACTACTGCATGAGAGAAAAGATCCCAGGAGGGCTAAAATAGCAAACATTTCATAACTTCTCCTCTACAAAACGACGAGGAATGTGATGATCCAAAATAAAAATGAATCTAGCATTCATATATGAGGCTAGGCCTAGAATTAGTTCCACATAGAATAACATAACATTGATTTGAAGTGGGGATGACCCCTCACTAAACCTTTTCAAAATGAAAAAATGAAAAAATTGCATCATAAGGGTCACACATGTGGTGACATCAAGCCTTCTTGGGATAGAATGAGTCCTCCAAAGGCCACGTAGCACCAATACAAGGTGAATTGATGGAAAATGTGGTATCTCCTCACCGTGGGGCATGCCAATCATCACTGGAACCCCAACTATCCATCAATTCCTATCACAATCAAACCCTAAAAGATGATATCATCATCAAATGATGGCCAGTGTCAAGGATCTAGGGTAATGCGTCCAGGTTGAAGGGAGTTGCATTTCATCTCTGCATCGTGTATGGTTTTCTTCTACTACAACATCCCGAATCTAGTGAATAATAAACCTTGAAGTACTCTTCCTAGACTGTGGGATTTCAAACCATCTGTGTGCCATATTCATGACCAAATCTGCTCAAACCAATCCCATATGTCCATCATCTAAGGTTCCAAGGATGTGAGAGATAACCTCTAAAGGTAGTAAGTCACTAGATGATTCACTACTCTGCATCACACATGTCAATGTTCCACAATAAAGGAACAATGTCCTAAGTAAAAGCCAAAGATGTCCCTCAAATAAGCATGTCAAGGCCATAAAAAACACAAAAAAGTATAAGACAAGGTAATTCAATTTTCAAAACATATATTAGTCCTTAAAGCATGCAAAGTAATATGTTACTTAAAATATAAGCCATGTAAACAATTCACCTCAATATCCCCTTCAAACATCACACCATCCCAAGAACTCAACTCTATTGGCAAATTTAAATATGGGAGGTCCTTAATCCAACCCTATTAGGTAGAGGGATAAGTCCTAAGGGAAGAAGTAAATAAAATACCCCCTTAGAGGGATAGGTCCTAAGGGAATAAGTAAATAAAGAAACCCTTCAAGAGTAGGAAATAAAATACCTAGGTAGAGAGATAGGTCCTAAGGGAATAAGTAAATAAAGAAACCCTTCAAGAGTAAGTGTGATAGTGATATAAATTAGGGCTTAATTCATGACTTTTGTTTTCATTAAATCCATTGCTATGAGTGTCTTTGTAGAGGGAGCGCTTCCTGCTTAAGATACCCTTTCCTCGGTACTTTTTTCATTTTGAACCCCTTAATTTCCTTTTGATACCTAGTTATTATTTGTATGTCCCCTTTACAGGTTTCAAGCTTTATTCCTTCATTTTTGCTAGGCCATAGTCCTTTATAATTGTCCATTCATTCCCATCAGGATAGGAACAATTACCATTAGAGGGGGTAGATCTCAAGATGGACTATGGATTTTATGGTGGCCTTTATCATTTATATCATAACACATATATAGAGAATTTTTATCAACCTATGAGACTACATCCCCTTCGTCTCATGAGAGAATGAACCATAACCCATTACTAAAGTTTAGTACATTATGAGAGACTCCAATATGGAAAGTGTTAAGTATGGTGGGGAACAAAACATTACCATTGTGAGGGCCCCCTAGTAGTACCCCTTTTCCCTCGGATATGAAAACACGAGACTAGGGCATAAAAGATGGCAACAAAGGTGAAACAAGAAAAAAAACAAAACTTCCTAAGCTAGTGATTCATTATCCAAGTTCGACCTAAGATCCTCATCCACATGCCCAAATAATTAAGCACAACACATCACATGAAAGAAGGACTAACATACCTTATGGTGACACTATCTTACCATCTCCCATACACTGGGTTGCTTGGATGTGATGACCTTGGTTTATGTGTAGTTGTATAGGCTAATGAGGGGGACTGTTGGGATGCCATCTACAGACGTGTTGATCATCATCATGATCAGGATCATTTTCTCCATTGTGGGCCATGGGACAAGATATCCTCTAGTTACCCCTAGGAATGAGGGGTAACAATATGAATTTGCAAAGATCTCTGGGAATCATTATAATTGTTCTTGTAACAACCCAACTGGTCATGTTCAAGGTTGTGGACCATCTAGAAAATTTGTTATGATTTCCACAATCCATTAAATATATTGGGGGATGCATGTGGATATGTAATGATTAGGTTTTTTCTCACTGGAACTGATCAAGTAGTAGGATAGTGTGTAATTTGTAGAAGGTTTAGAGCTCTAGTTATGTTTTGTGTCAGTTCAGATATTCAAAGATATTGTGTGTGAATATGGGAGAGAAAGTATATTTGAGCGCATGGATCATCTATATTTTGACTGTTAATGCATCTTGAGCCAGATTTGGCCTCTTTGTATGAAAATGTATTTGAATTCCTTTGAGTTTAATGAATAAATTTTGAAGCACATTTATCCTTGCATTTGATGAGTTATGGTTTGAATGTATTCCTATTCTATATTATTTTTTGCAGTAAGCTTGTGGTAGTTATGAATGATTGATTGACCAATTCACGAAGGTTTCCTGAATGTTTAACTCCATCACAACCTACACAAGATCGATGGTAGTTGTGATTCTCATGGTGTATTACGTGAGACCTTCTTCAGTCCTTGAATATTTAATATGTCATCTTTTATGGGGACATGTTCGTAAAACCTATCAAAATTTGGGTTTGAAACCCCCCAGTCCACCCAACAAATGGTGATGTTGTCGGGGCTTGAAGTTTTTGTACTACATGTTTAAAGATGAAAATGAGGTGGAACCCTTCTAGGAAGGAGATACAAGACTTGTTATCTTAGAAGGAGGGCAAGTTCATGGGGCGAGAGGCCAGGAACCTGCAGATCAACCTAAAACATCGGAAGAAAAGGTACATCTATATAGATTTACATGAAATTTTCTTTGTTATGTTTCGTTGTTTATTGTATGATTGGATAAATAGGAAGAAACAAATTAAATCAGCATGGGGAACCCAAGAATCATTGGTTTAGGACAAGAAAATGATCACTTGGCTAATATTTGTGGATAATAAGTGGTGCAAAGATATCGAGTTCTAGTTTGAGCGTGTGAAAGAAGGGTATATTGTTGATTTTTCTATTGAGTGTAGCGAGTCCTTTAGTAACATTGAAAGACAACTTTTAGCCAACACTAGAAGGTGATTATTGGAAAACATCGCTTTGTGGATAAAGATGTTGTTCATGGAGAAGTGGATAATGCACATGGATTGAAATAGAATGGTCAAGTAAACCCCCACATGTTGGGGGTAGGGGATGGAAAGAAGGTGGAAGAATAAAAGTGGCAATATAGGATGGATCTAGTAGAAGGGATCTAGAAGAATATGAGTTGAGGTTAAAAGAGAATGCATTCAAAAGAGTAGAGAAGAAAGAGAGATGAGAGATATGCAATAAGAGTCTAGAAGAGAAGAAAGGAAAAGAAAGAAAGGGGTGATGAATGGGTGGTAAGATCCAAGATCAAGAAAACAAAAACATGCTAAAAGGATGTGTAGGAGAAATATATGTTCTATAGAGAAGAAAAAAAGGAGAAAGGTTGTCGAAGAGACGTGGCCCTAGGGATGACATATCAATAGAGGATACCATAAGTAGTGGGAATATGATTAAAAAACACGAAATCATACCCCCTTGGATATTAAGAGATGTAGTCATGTCAAAGGGACATAGGGAACAAAGTAGTAGCACCAACATAGTATAATATAGTGACAAATCCCTCCAAGGAGAAAATACCTTGGCACTTATGGGAAGAATTGTGCGGAGAGGGATAGGGATCACTTTTGGATCCCTCATTGTAGAATATGTAAGAGTATGAAGGAAGCACCTATTTGAACAACCCCCCTTATGCATTTGTCATCACAAATAAAAAACCAATGAAAGTGAAAAGGTAAGAGAGATTAGAATAAAGGAAAGAAGAAGATATGAGTGAAGGAGAAGTCGAAGTCAACAACACTTCACAAGGAAGAGCATAAGTACTAGCATCAAATAGTAGTCAATCAAGAAGACAAAGTTCTAAAGAATGGTTTATTGTAGGAATCCTACCCCATATTCATGTCCCTCTCACCTAGAATAAAGTCACGAACTAGGCAAGGGATATGAAAACTGTGATGTGCTTAGAAGCTTCACCAGGAGGTGGTGAAACATCAAAAGGGTTGTCGTAGCTATAATCGTAGCTTGTGAACCTCACCATACAAATACAATAGATGTCTAAGACCATGTTAGTGTATAGAATGTGTGATGTACTACATGTCGCACTAAAGGTCACCATAGGAACAAGTGTCCTACATTGGGAAGTTACACAATGACATGTGAAATGAATATGTTTTCGAACGAACCACAAATCAGGTGGTGTTATATTTATAGACAATGGGACCATATACCTCCTTGTTTCCCAACACTATAGAAGTATCAAAATACTACACAATCATTTTGAAAGTTTTGCAAATCCATCACCCATGATGTGAACAATTGTCAGTCACTACAATTGATGTAGGAGCACACTGCAAATGCTTTCTAGGTCTAGGAAGAACAAAAGGGTGCAGACTACATAGGATTTGATAGATGAAGATACTAAGGAGGATAGAGAGGAGGATATGGATGAGGAAGAGGAGAGGATATGGTGCTGGTGGAGGAATACCACCTACCTAATTTAATTATGGTGAAGTAGGCCACTTGTCATGATTATTTACCAAGTTGCACACACTTTGTGGATATTTCCATAGTGCAGATCATTTCATGGAGGATTTCACAAATGTTTTGGAAAAATGAGAAGAGAATAAGTAGCATTGTAATATGTATACTATGGATCCCTGCAAAGGTAAAAATACAAAATAAGATGTTGATGTAGAGGTGCTAAACCAATGAGGCATCCATAGAAGAATGGACCTAGAATGAGGAGAAATTTTAGGTCAGAATGTAGAAGGAAATATCTAAAAAGAAATGAAAGAACCTTTGAAGTTTGATGCTGCATAGAAAAAGCAGTTCATGCACGATGCATATAGGGTTCTTGGCAAAGACCAAATGCGTGATGAATTGCAGTACATGGTAGAGAGGGCATCGAAAGAATCCCACACACATGAAGAATGGAAATGCATGGTGCAGAGGGAGCATGAAGAAGGTTGCATGTGCGGGAAGTAAAATGTGTATCACATAAGAAAATTGAAGAGGAATGCATGCACGAAGAGCCATGACACACATGACAAAAGAAAACCTAGAGCAACACTTACTATGAGGGTGAATAAAAAAACCAAGTCAATACTTGTGTTGTTTCCTTGAGATGTTAAGTGATCCTGAAACTATGAAGAAATTGACCCACATTTTGACAAGATGTATGAGGTAAGAGGATACCACTATAGTTATTTTTCCCTGCTACCAGAATGGGATGTGTGCCAAGTGAGAAGACAAAATCACATACAAAGAGAATTCAATATGATAGCTAATATAGAAAGCTACAAATGGATGGTGTCATGTTGGACGTGGGATATGACGTGAACATTTTTCTAAAGAAATTTTGGGAGTTTATAGTTAAACCAAACTTGGTGTGGTATCCAATTCAACTCATGCTTTCCAACCAATACATAATCCATCTTATTGGTAGGATAGAGAAAGTGGAAGTGAACATTGAGGGGGTAAACACCAAAGTAGACTTTGAGGTGATTGATATTATGGAAGACTCATACCCCTATCCAACTCTACTTGGCATTGACTAGGAATTTGATAACAATGCATCATTGAACCTGAAGCAACAATATATATCTTTTAAGACAAACAACTTGTGCACTATTGTGTTGCAAAATTAAAATGAGGGTGACAGGTATAACAAACCCATGAATGAGGATGCACATAGTTTCATCATAGAAATAATTTATAACATCACAAGACATGGGGAGGATTATGTAATTCCAACATTCGATTGCAAACTGAGATGGAGAATCCTTCTCTCTTATGACAAAGATTCGAAGGATGTTGAAGACAAATGGAAAAATAATCTATATGAGGTATCAACCAAGAGATGCACATGAATCACCAAGGAAGTAAACTAGGTCAGATAAGAGTTGTTTGAACTACCACTATTTCATAGTATAATCCCAATAGACACATTCTTAGAAAAAATGATATACCTAAAGGATACATTCCATGGATGTAGTGGTCAAAAGAAAACATGTGACTAGTGGGAAACCCACCATGAAAATCTACATGAATCGGTGCAGGTGGTGGAATGTATCAAGGTAACATTCCAACCCTTGACATGTTTTCAATTGATGAACCAATACAAGGTTACTGAAGATAATGTCCATAAGGTACCCAAGAACATCGCGTAGAAGGTAGCCTATGTGCCCCCTATGCCATTGGCACACTCTAGACAACTAAATAAGTTATGTATGAAAATTTGGAACCATTATAGGGATTGTCCTATGGTCTAGTTGGTGCAGTATAATAAGCATGACTCGATAGAAATCCATGACAAGGGATAATGAATAGAATTTGACTGAAGAAGCATCATAACCCGTTAGGGTCAGATGCATTTTAATAGCATATCCCATGTAGAACGGAAGTGTGTAGTAGACTGCCACTTTTCATGAGTAGAATAGGAATTAGAGTAGAATATAAATAACAAATAGGTGGATTAGGAAGGTTGGAATAATAAATGAGGACGAGATGTGTAATACCCAAAAATAGATTTTGAAGATAAGGGGAAGATTAAGGTTTAAATATCCATGTACAAACCAAAGGATGGAATAGCTAGATATGAAATTTTGCTACCCGGATATAGGCTTAATAAGGTGGAGATAAATTTTGTTAGTACTCACTTAGGTGATGATACTTGGGTAACCAAAATCGGTTATGGTAATAATTCCCCACAAAACGTAACAATTATGGTAGGGAAAATTACTGCATATTTGCATTAACGATTGGCATGGCCCTTAATATCCAACTCAATGGTTTATCCAATGACACTTCTCCTGCTCATTATTTTCACAAAGTGAGTAGAGTATTGAGCCAAGAGATGAATGCAGCATGACCTAGATTCCAAGCCCAATATAGTTTGGGACAAAGCTTCTGAGTAGAGAGGGGAAACACAACAAACCAAATATGCTAAGCAATCAATAGAGATGATGATTTATGGGTGTAAAAACAAAACAAAAAAGAAATTCGAGGTGACAAAAGACTGGTTCATTCCCATGCTTGAGTTACCTCCCAATGTGAGTATCAAATCCCCCCTAATAGGATTGGTTCTGAAAATAAAATATGTAGACTTCAATATATAGAATGAAGAGTAGTTCCAAGAAATTTAGTTTTATGCCTACATATAGGTGATTTCATGGTCAGATGAACGATAGCGAGTGGGAAGCAAAGAATGGGAAATTCCCTTGAAGAAATTAGGGATAATTTCGATATTGGATTGCCCATATTTTGGGCATAGTCAATCCATCAACCAATGTGTAAGATTCTTTCTCACCCTCTTGCATGGAGGGGTCCTCTAGCTTGACAAGTCGTATCAGGTTGACACAAACATATGTTTATTAAGGTTGGTTGTCATTGATGTCAACCCTTCAAGAAAGACCCGTAGCACAAAGGTTTGGGTAATGTACCCAATATTGTTTGATGTAAATATGACTCATTATTGTTTTTTCATTGTTGATAAGAAGTAAATATGGATGAACTCCAAAGTGATCCCTTATGGTGAAAGCCCTCACGGGAAGATGCTTTGTGGAGTAAGAGACCCCATGCTTAATTGTGAAATAATGAGATGAAGGAAAGTGAATTTTTCAGGGAAAACATCTTATATGGATAGTGTGTTTCATGTCATTTCCGGTGGTATGTGGAACGTCACATAATTCTTCATGGTTAGAGAGTTATGGCCATGAGAAGTTGGAGACCCCGGGTTTGGGTAATGGACCCAAGTTTGTTTGATGGGTAATGGTATGAGTTATGATATATTTTCAGATAATACTATTCTATATAGATAGTACATGTCATGCCATTTCTGGTGGTATGTAGAACGTCACATAACTCCTCATGGTTTGAGAGTTATGGCCTTACGAAGTTGGAGGACCCTCATATGTCATTTAGAAGCCCCAAAAGGTCAAAGTAATCAAAGTGGTTTAAGATATTTTAAAAGGTAAATAATAAAGTGAAGTGATGAGTGTATTATAATTCAAAG
>ML785142.1:394963-407350 GCA_009831015.1 Picea engelmannii
TTTATGGTACAGGTTGATTACAGGTTGGTGCATGGTTGATGCACTTGTTTATGGTACAGGTTGATTACAGGTTGGTGCATGGTTGATGCACTTGTTTATGGTACAGGTTGATTACAGGTTGAGGTATAGGTTGATGCATGGTTAAGATTTATTGGTACAGGTTCAAAACAATATATCTCATAGTGATAGTGTGACAGTGGTTCCATCATTGTACTTCTACCTCAGGGTGGCAGGACGGGGAAAGGACAAGTGGTTGTAGCCACCTTCCGGTTGTAGCCGGAGAACATTGGGGGTTGTAGCCTCCTTCTAGTTGTAGCTAGAGAATTGGGGAGTTGGAGCTTCCCTCAGGTTGTAGCCTGAGAAACTAGGGGGTTGGAGCCTCCTTCCAGTTGCAGCTGGAAAACAAAGGAAGTTGGTGCTTCCAATGAATGTAATTCTTTAAGACATATAAGAAAAAGCATTGTGTGGTTTTCTCCCGATTTGGGTTTCCACGTAAAACACTGGTGTACTTTGTATGTGTGTGATTTTTTATTTCTTACTACTCATTATTGGATAATAATTATACATTGATATAACATTTGAAGATAAGGATTATAATTACACTATTACTGATTCACCCCCCCTCTCAGTAATCCAACAACATAGTGAGCATAGTCTTCAACCTCCCCATAGAAGGAGACAATACAATGAAATAAATAATGACTAAGGGTGAAATTCATGAGGAAGTGTACACTAAGTATGGTACGCACACGGGATCAAGAGGTGTGGTGATCATAGAGATAAATGACCACGAAGTCTGATTCTCCATGAAACTTCTTTCCTACAAAATGTTGCACAAGTTTCACAAGGATGAGTGTGCATTAGGGGTAATCATCAATGTAGAACACTGCTTCAAGGTAGTTATAATGTCTTTGGAAAGATACCTATTGAATGACTTCATATCAGATTTCAAGTAATTTCAATATTTAGGTAGGGACTTTCACTAGAGTTGGGTTTTAGTGCTTCCGTACATGCTAGTATGGAAGCAGAGATACACACAAAGGAATACAAAACAGCCTAAAAATGGAAAAGGATCAAGTGGAGGTAGACATAGGCCACCCTAATAAATATACCACTTACAATTAAACTGCATGCAACATTTAAGATAAGTCTGATCCCAGAATCTAGTCAACAATAACTCACACCAACTCCGATGAAGTAGATCGACACTATTCCCATCATGGAGAAAGTTCCATTGAAATATGCCATGCACAAAGTGGTGCATGAATAGAGAAGAGATAAGAATATTAACACTACGGTTCTCACACATGAGCCTAGGTGGACTTCCACCCTAGTCATAAGCATCGTCAAAGAGGTCCACATTGATTTGATTATGCAACAGATAATTAATAGAGTGTCATTACTAAAATTGGATGAACTCTTCCATCATCTATAACTTGCTCCAACAACCGATTCCTCCCCCCAAGGACATCGCATGACAGAAATCATGATTGGTGCTACATCTCCACACAACAATACCGAGAGGAGAGTGCATCATTCTAACCCATTGACCACCACAAATGTGGAACCATATGCTACCGTAGAGCGTCACCCATTACCATATGTACTTGAACTAGCATTGTTGTAGGTTCCTTTGTAGGACTTGTAGACTTATATGACCGAGATAATGAATGAACTAAGGGAAAGGGACCATGTACTCAACCAATTTTCAACCGAACTACAATAGAAACAAAACCAAGAAATTACTCCACATGGGGACACCCAAGTCAAGTAGAATCAAGTTATCATGGACCACAAAAATATCGATGTTTCACACAACAAGATTAAATCACACCATGAAGTAGAAATCACTACGAACAAGGCATAGATTGATGTAGTTAACAAATTTTATGTGCAAGTTCCCAATACAACTGAAGACATTCTAGACCTCCCTTTGCGATAAAACTCAGAAAAGTAAACAAGAGATTCTAGTACTTGCAACAACAAAACTTATAACTTTAGGAGAAGCCAAAGCACACTCCCCACTTAGAAGAACGGGGGTTGTAGCAAAAAATTGTTGTCGCAAAGGAGGAAATACATGGATAGGCGCACATAACATATTTCTCAGGGGTGGTGGAATATATCTTCAAACTTTGGACACACCTCCACGTTGCCCCTGAAAACAAGATAATTTCTTATCATATCCAAACAACCGAGGACTAAATGAAGAAAATGAAGTAGGTGCTACCCTCCTTACCACCAGTAGAATGACAACAAGCCATGATATAAATTTCCAACCAACTTCAGGAGATTACATATTCTTGGATAGAAAAACAAAAGATTTCATATATTATATTCAATGTAGTTGAGAAGGCTCAACTCCACCACTACAAACTGAGATATGTACAAGCAAAGGCAACCCCAAATGTCCAAATTTGGGAGAAGATCAAACTTACTATGTAGAAAATCACACCAGGTACATCTAGGAGTTTTGCAACAAGAAAAAGAACCTGAAAAACATTTTTCACGTGATCAATGGAGAATTCAAAGCATTCATTGTAGACCTCATTAATACAATGCCATCAACCTCATCTGCCACCCTTCATAAATATAATTGACTCGAGTGTGAGCCAATTAATACTGGTGTGGGCATGTTGGTACCTTAAGGGTTTTAAGACTACAAGCGCACCACAAGTCACCACTGCGTGTGCATTCAAGAATAATGCATTACGCAGTGCCAAGTCTCAGTGTACGTGGAAACCAAGGATTTACTACATCTACCAACCCATTTTGTACTACATCCAAATACTTAAAGAGATCACATGCATTCCATATTTCCAAATATCTTTAGGAATCATTGTAAGTGTTTTTGTAACAACCTGACTAGTCATGGTTGAGGTTGTGGATGAGCTGGCAAGTTTCTTATGATTTCCACACTTTGTGGAAGACATGTTGGGATGCATGCAAATAAGTAAGGGTCGATATTTTGTTCACTAAAAGTGATCAAGTAGTAGTATAATATGTAATTTGTAGAGGAGTTACAACTTTAGTTCCATTTTGTATCAGTTTATATGTTCAAAGATATTGTGTGTGCATATCAGAGAGAAAGTATATCTAAGTGCATGACTCATCTATGTTTTGACTATCAATGCATCTTTAGCAGAATTAAATCTTTGTATATGGAAATTTTTTTGAATGCCTTTGATTTTAATGAATAAAGTTTCAAGCACATTTATATATTAATCTATTGAGTTATGTTATGAATGTATGCATGTTTTATACTATTTTTCATATTAAGCTTGTGGTAGTTACAAATGACTAATTGACTAGTTCATTAAGGTTTCTTGTATGTTTTGTTCCTTCAAACCCTTCATAATACCGATGGTCTCTGTAATTCTCAAGGAATCTCGAGTGAGACCTTATTCAATCCTTGAAGATTGAATGTTCCGACGCCTATGAGGTTTTGTTGGTAAATCCTATTGAACCATGGGTTTGAAACTGACCATTTGACCCAACACCAGGTGAACTTGAAACCATCCTCACATAAACTTATGAACAGTCTTGTTGTTATAGCACATCGAGCACAACATTAGGGAGAGCACTCTCCTGTGCTAGAGAATCATGTAGTGCAACTAAGGGTATGGTTTATCATCCTTAGTTAGCATCGTGAAATAACAACCAAGTAATATTATTGAAAACCCTATCAAAGTGATACAACATCTAACACTCCTTTTATGTTAGGAACCTACAAACCCTAGCTTTTATGGCATAGGCAACACGATTCCTACATAACATGGAATATAAGGAATTTGAGAATTTTGTTAGTAAGACACTCATATAGTAGTAAATACTCCAATAGTAGAGATAATAAGACACTCGTATGGGATACCTATCTCAAAATAATTATATGGTGAAATTTATTGCATTGATATAGCTCTTTGTTAACCCTTCATGTGGACCCCATGTGCCCAAGAAAAAACAAACCCTTACCAATGGCCTATATCAATATAATCCTCTTTAACATTGGTCTACTTACCCAATATCTCTTTAGGTGATCCTCACGGTCCCATGACTCACACTATAAGAATGTCAACCATGGAAGGCATCATGTATGAAGTAATTCTAAGAAACAAGACTCTCACACAATTAGTCAATGTAACATAGGAGAAATTTTAGAACAACATGACTAATTTCAATAAAAAAATATCACTTTTTTTTATAAACTTAACAAGCTACAAGGTAAGAAGGATAGTGGTGAATTTTATACAAGGGATGGAATTTGCAACTGCAACCCCTTTCTGGACCATTATCCAATATTTTGCACCAATTACCTATGGTTGACCTAAATATTTTATATGGATCCAAAATGATAATATGGGTTATGGAATAGTACCTTCCCCTCCATGTTATAAATTAGGACATGTTGAAACTCATAATAGTAGTTTTATATATGCATTGGGAGTGTTCAATGTTGGCAATAAGAAAGAAAACATCTTTGAGATGCGTTGCCTAGAAGAAGTTTGTGAAATTCCTTTTTTCTTTCATTGAAAAGTATACCAATTTTAAGAGATTGCTTACAAATTTTATTCAAATAGGTATGATATAATAATGTGTTTTTATTTTGATTGCTTGGTAATGATAATAGAAAACTTGAGAAATGCATTTTTCAAGCAATGTTTTATTAGTGCTCTCAAGGAGGAAATTAAAGAACATGCTCATATGAATCATCATTCTACTTGGTTGGATATTTGTTAGATATATTTCCATCCATAAATTAAGACATATGCCCAATTTAAATGCATAAAAATTGTTCCATGACAACACCCAAACTTTATAACACATCAATGTCTTGTTCCACCCCTCCAGGTCCACAAGTTGATTTTGGCAAATTTGGCAAAATGTAAAATCAATTGTCTTTGCTATAATAATGATCAAGTGAAGGTCATTTACTAGGTCATACATGTAAAGAACATAAATTTTTTATGGTTTTCTCCAGGGACATATCTATCAAAGAGGCTGGTGGATTGACTCTAGAGGAAATCACACCTCCTACAAAGAATGTTTCAACTCCAAACCAACATTGTAAGGAATCCCAAATCTACCTTCATTCCTTGACAAGTATTTCATGTCCTTGAACATTAATTATTGTCTAATATATCAAGCATGAGAAGGTGATTTTCTGAATAAACTACAAAAACACCCAGAATTTCATTCATTATCTTAAAAAATTGCTTCAAATAGGAATGGTGGAAGAACATATTATTTATTTTTCAAGAAATGTTTTATTAGTGGTATTAAGGAGGAAATAAAAAATAAATAAATAAATAAATAATGAATCATCATGCTACTAGTTGGATGCTTCTTAGTTATATTTCCGGGCACAAATTAATGCACAATTTAATGCATATGCCTATTGTAAATAGATAAACATTCTTCCATGTCAACAACTAAACTTTATTCCACATCAACATGCTATTCCACTCCTCAAGGTCCACAAGTTGACACTAGAAACAATTGTAGAATGTCAAATCAAAGGTCTTTGTTATCATTATGATCAACTGAAAAGTGATTTATCAGTCATACAAGTAAGAAACATAAATTATTTATGGTTATTTCCGAGGATATTTCTAATGATGAGGTTGTCTAGTTAACTCTGGAATAAATCACACCTTCTACATCAGATATTCCCACTCCAAACCAACATTGTAAGGAATCATAAATCTCTCCTCATGTCCTAGTTGGAATTCCATCTCCTTGAACATTAAATTTTGCTTGATATATTAGGCATGAGAAGGTGATTGTCTTAATTAACAATGGAAACACCCACAATTTCCTTAATCATCACTTCGCAAAGGAAACACACTATTATATCAATGTTACTAACACCTTTCAAATCATGATAGCTATGATGTACCCATGGAACATAATATGGGGTACTTAGGGAGGTACCCAAGGGGATAGTAAATGTAATGTGGCCATAATAATGGAATGTTCTCACTATGTAATTAAAAAGAAATAATATAATAATAAGGGGTAGTTGGCATAAGACCGCTAGGGATACCCATGAGATAGTATAAACACACATGTGTATTATTGTATTGGTGTGTGTTGGATTGTATTGTTAGGCGGTAAGCATCACTTGTGGAGTGATTCCTTCCATGAATATTATTTGATGTTGTTACCCTACCTCAAGGGTTCTCCTCTCCATATACTTGTGTTGTTAATGGTGGATCTTTTGGTATCTTGGATGTTCAAGGGTTTATTTATGAAGTTTATGGTGGATTATGTTTTATATCTTTGAGATTTAACTACAAATGGTATCAAAGCTATTTCTTGGGCACATAGTGGGAATTGTTTTCTCTTTTTGCATAGTTTTGACATAAAAAAGAGAACAATAGAATTCAAATCTATTTTTAATTTTTTTTTGTGAAATTTGAAGAATCCAACCACATATATGAATTCCTCTCAAAAAAATACTGAATTAAAAAGAAATGTCCAAAATGTGGTGATATCGTTGATTCAAAAAAAGGATGTTTTAAAGGTTTTTTCTAGTTATGGTCGTGAATTTTGAAGATTGGACATATTTTGATAGAGTGCACAGCTTTATGTCAAACTAGTGCTAATATATCTAGAGAAGCCATGACATTTCATAATAGGGGTCATAATAACCAATCAAAGAAGTGTAATCAAACCTATGATCATTTTTCATTTTCAAACTCAAAACCTAATTACATAAAGGAGCTCCATCGAAAGATAAGTGATTATCTCTGAAACCCTAGCTCCATTTTTTTATTTTGCATAGTAAGATGTTTTTAATAGGAAAATATGGTGGCCCTACTATTGAAAATACATTAAAAAATAGGAATTCATATTAGGGAAATAAGTGAAAATTTTGAATCGATTGGAATCTAAGAGGTGATGCTACCAATTGTTGGAATTTTCTTAACATTGACAAGATAAATGCACTTTCAGATGAATAATTTGAAAAAATATTTTTAGATAGGTGATCTCATGTTACGAAGAAGGAGAAGAGGAGAACTAGAGGTTTATTTTTATGTGATAACTTCATATTATATATCCATGAATGTATTCAACATGAAAAGTTTATAGTTTCTATAAACCCTAGTCGAAAGAATAAATTCATCAATATTAACTTGGCTAAGAGATTGCAGATTACTGCAAATCATAGTCAAAGCACATAGGTTGAGGATGAAAATTTTATGATAAATATTTTAATATTACTATGGATAAATGTGTTGCATTTATATTTTTATGCTATAAATATAGATGATGTGGGTATTGTTTTAAAGTAATTGGAGACACAAATGAAGCAATGATGGGAGAAGAAAAAGAGGCAAGGGAGCCCAACAAATAAATAAGGAATATGTGGATGAGAAACAAGAAGATGCAATAGCCCAAGATAAAGGAAAAGGACCATTCGAGTAGCAGATGCATGCAAATGCAACAAAAAGAGCCTAAAAATGGAAAGGGAAGTCGAAGCACACACATGACACCCCAGTAAAGACACCAATTACAAAGAAACTGCATGCACCATTTAAGCTAAGTCTTATCCTGGAATCTAGTGAACGATAACTCACACCAACTTCAATGAAGTAGATCGACATTATGCCCATCATGGAGGAAGTTCCATCACAATATTCCATGCACAAATTGGTTCCTAACCAGAGAAGAGATAATAATATTAACACTATCATTCTCACACATCAGCCTACGTGGAATTCCACCCTAGTCCTAAGCATCGTCAAATAGGTCCACATCAGTTTGATTATGCAACAGATAATTAATAGAGTGTCAATGCTAAAATTGGATGAACTCTGCCATCAGCTATAACTTGATCCAACACTGAGTCCTCCCCCCAAGGACATTGTATGACAAAAATCATTGCTACATATACATGCAACAATACGTAGAGGAGAGTGCATCATTTTAACCCATTAGCCACCACAAATGCGGAATCATATGCTACCATAGAGCCTCACCCATTACCATATGTTGAATTAGCATTGGTGTAGGTTCCTTTGTACGACTTGTAGACCTATATGACCGAGATAATGAATGAACTAAGAGAAAGGGACCATGTACTCAACCAATCTTGAGCTGAACTACAACACAAACAAAACAAATAAATTACTAAACATAGGGACACCCAATACAAGAAGAACCAAGAGATCGTGGACCACAAAAATATCGATGTTGCAAACAACAAGATTAAATCACACCACGAAGCATAAATCACTACGAACAAGGAATTGTTTGATGTAGTTAACAAAGTTTATGTGCAATTTCCTAATACAGCTGAAGACATTCTAGACCTCCCTTTGCGATGAAAATTAGAAAACTAAATGAGAGAGTCTAGTACTTTCCACAACAAAACTTTTAACTTTATGAGAAGCTAAAGAACACTCCCCACATAGAGGAATAGGGGTTGCAGCAAAAAAATGTTTTCACAAAGGAGGAAATAAAACAAGGATAGTCGCACATAGCATATTTCTCAGGGTGGTGGAATATATCTTCAAACTTTGGACACAACTCCAGGATTCCCCCAAAACCAAGATAATTTATTATCATATCCAAACAACCGAGGACTAAATCAAGCAAAATAAGTAGGCTCTACCCTCCTTACTGTTGAAATAATGTAACTGCGAAGATAATTCTTATTATTATTTTGTTATTGGATTAAATCCCCATTGAGGATTAATCATGTCATTATTATTATTATTGTTATTGGATTAATCCCCATTGAGGATTAATCATGTCGGTAATTGTATAAGGACCAAATCCCCTTTTGTGGATTGGTTATCGGACAATTACAAAGTGTAGAATAAGAAGTCGGCTCCAACAGTTATAATGGAAGACCCAGAATTAATTAAAGGTGGGTTTACCCACCCAGAGTGAGAGGTCAGCCCTGCCAGATGGTGACCTTTCACATGTGCTAGGTTGATATAAATAAGAGGCTAGCGCCTCACTTCTAACACACAACTCACTTGCTCATTATCTTATGAGGCAAGTTGCAATTAGAAGTTGGAGAGAGGAGAAGAAGAGTGGCGCATCTCTTGAGGAGGACTTTTTGTATTGGTTTGAGTTATCTCTTGAACATCGTATAAGCTATTTATGATAAGGAAGTTTTGTTGGGTTTTCTTCACCTAGAGGGTTTCCCAGGATAAATGTTGTGTCTCTTGTGGATGTGTATTTCTCAGTGATCTTGTTCTTATGATGCTCTTATCTATTGAAATGCAAAGAACTATAATAATGGCATAAACATTAACATGGGTTCAGAGCCAACCTGAAGGAAGCACAATCTGCAAGAGGAAAAACGTCACTGTTACCGTACCCCAAAATTAAGGTTTTGAAAAAGTGAGTATTTTCAACTCCCTAACACCCTAGAAAGTTGTGCCCTCCCCCAAGGATCAATTTGGCACCTAGAGCGCACCTTTTCAGTGGCTGGATCTCCCGGAAAGTGAAACCCTAGTTTCACAAAAGTACCAGAAGTACCAAAAGTACCAAAGTACCAAAAGCACCAGACCAGAAATCCGCAGATCAGATTTGACGGGGTAAAATTTGGATTTTCTTAGATTTGAGGAAACCAGGCTACTCGCCTCAGCCAAGCGCACCTCCTGGTAAGATCAAAATTTGATTTTGAGCATTTTCAATTTTTGGTTATTTTCGTTGCTGAAAGTACAAGATGTCTACAAGCACAAAGCTTGTTGAGAAATTAGAAGGCATAGACAACTTCTGTGCCTGGAAGTATAGGATCGGTCTGATCCTTGCAGAGAATGACCTATCAAGATTTATCAAAGAAGAAGTGGAGGAACCTGAAGATGTCGTAGAGAAAGTGAAGCATCAGAAGGACTCAATCAAAGCTCAGAGAATCATTGCAGATTCAATCAAAGACCACCTGATCCCATATGTATCGTCAAAAAAAACCCCGAAGGAGATGTTTGATGCTCTAAGAAAACTATATGAAGGAAATAACATCAATTGAAAGATGAATCTCAGAACTCAGTTGAAGAATACCAAGATGCAGAAAGGAGAAATGATTCAAGAATATTTCTCCCAAATCTCAGAAATAAAAGAACAGTTGAAAGCAATTAGAGACACCATCGACGAAGACGAATTTGTAATGACAACCCTAAATGGTCTCGCAAGACCTTGGGATTCCTTCATCCAGTCAGTATGTGGCAGAAAGGAGAAACTACAATTAGAAAGCCTATGGGAAGAATGCACCCAAGAATCTCATTCAAGAAATTTTCAAGGGTACCCAACCGTGAAGCGCTACTAGAAAGGGACGACGATCAAGCCCTAGCTACTCATACAAAAGGAGGAAGGAAGAAATCCTATTTCAAAAGGGAATCTCATAGAGAACCACAACCATCAAACAAATTCAACAATCAAGAATCTCATTCAAGAAATTTTCAGAAGAAAGGACAACGCAAGGGACGAGATATCTCATCTATACAATGTTATCATTGTGATAAGATGGGACACAAGGTGAATAATTGTCCAATCAGAAAAGAAGAATACAAGAGGAAGCACAAAAGGCAACATGCTCACATTGTCGAAGATGAAGAACCACCTATGAAGATGATTAAGGACCATGTCTTGATCTCATCTCTCTCAGGATCTGTATCACCTGGAGAGGACACATGGCACATTGATAGCGGTGCATCAAAGCATATGACGGGTAAGAAAAATACTTTCTCTTGTATTTCAGAAAAGAAGTTTTCTTAGAAAGTAACTCTTGGAGATGATTATCAATATCCCATCAAGGTAATAGGAGAATCAAACTACAAGCTTGATTCAGAAAACTCAATAACTATGAAGGACGTACTCTATGTACTGAGCCTAAAGAAGAACTTACTCTCCATATCAGCTTTAGACAAGAAAGGCTATAGAGTAGCCTTCATAGATGGAGAAGTTCTTATGTGGGCTAAGGGAGAAACCTTAAATGAAGCAATCGTCATTGGAAGTGAAGAAAATGGTTTATATAAGCTGAAGGGTCACCCAGAAACTGCTATGACCCATGCCATCGAAAATCCATGTGAACTTTGGCATAGAATATTGGCCCACATCAACTACAAGGCGCTACCTTACATATGCAAAGCTGTCACAGGTTTACCAGAACTCAAGGTTGATCAGGAAGGCATATGCAATGGAAGTGCGCAAGGGAAGAACATCAAGAACCCCTTTCCAAAAAGGGACAGCAAAGCAGAAGGAGTATTGGAACTCATCCATTCATATGTGTGTGGCCCAATGCCGTCATCCTCCATTAGTGGGTATGTATACTATGTATCATTCATTGATGATTATTCTCGTAAGACCTAGATATATTTCTTAAAATCTAAAGATGAAGTATTCAGTTAATTCAAGGAATTCAAGGCCTTGATAGAGAATCTTTCTGAAAGAAAGATTAAGATACTTAGGTCAGATAATGGAGGAGAATATACCTCGAAGAAGTTCATAAGATTCTGCAGAGATGTCGGGATCAAGAGGGAACTAACTACTCCCTACAATCCCCAACAAAATGGTGTAGCTGAAAGGAAGAACAGAACGATTATGGAAGCTGTGAAGACCATGATTCACGATCAAGATCTTCCTATGTGCTTATGGGCAAAAGAAACTATGGCAGTTGTTTATGTGCAGAACAGACTATCCCATAGTGCACTTGGGTTCAAGACCCCAGAAGAGATGTTCACCGGAAAGAAGCCAGAGGTAAGATATCTCAAAATATTTGGTTGTCCAGTGTTTATTCATATACCGAAAGAGAAAAGAAACAAACTGGAGCCCTTTGGAAAGAAAGGAATATTTGTGGGATACTGTGAGGTATCCAAGGCCTTCAGAATCTACATACCTGGTCACTGCCATATTGAGATCAAAAAGGACATGACCTTTGATGAAGAAGCCTCACTTAAGAAATCAAGAATATGCCAGCTTGAAGAGGTATGTGAAGAGGAACCTGTAAATCCCAGGAGGACAGAATCCGTGAGAGAAGTTCCCAGAGCTGCAGAACCTGTAAGGGAAGTCATAACTTCATCTGATGAGGACACTCCTAAAGATCATGATATCACAGAAGTTCAAGAACCTCCTCAAATGACCTTCTGCCATAAAAGAAATCTTGCTTGGGAAAGAAAGCTTATTCAAGATGGAGAGAAGTATGGTGTTCCAGAAGGAACCACAAGACAGGTGAAGAGACCAAAGCCATTCTCCAGTTAAACGACTTTGATGTGCAATCTACTTGATGAAGAAGCTACATGTTTTGAAGAGGCCATCCAGAAGAAGGAATGGGTAGATGCCATGACAGAGGAATACCAATCCATAATAAAGAATGATGTATGGGAAATTGTTCCCAGACCAAAAGGTAAGGATGTGGTATCATCAAAATGGCTATTC
>ML785142.1:407603-421198 GCA_009831015.1 Picea engelmannii
AACCAGTAATACTATTACTATATGTGGATGACTTATTCTTAACTGGAGAAGAAAAGCTCATCATTGAATGTAAACAGAGACTTGCCGCTGAATTTGAAATGAAAGACCTTGGCCTAATGCATTACTTCTTAGGTCTTGAGGTATGGTAGAGTCTGGAAATAATCTTCCTTAACCAGGGGAAGTACATGATTGAAATATTAAAGAGATTCGACATGCTAGAATGCAAGTCCATGAATACACCCATGGAAGCGAAGCTGAAGCTGTTGGTCGATACTTCGTCAGATTTGATAGATGCCACTCTGTACAGACAGATTATTGGGTCGTTGATGTACCTGACAAACACCAGAACAGACATTTGTTTTGCAGTGAACACCTTGAGTCAGTTTCTGGTAGAGCCCAGACGTGTTCATTTAGTGGCTGCAAAACATGTGATGAGGTACCTTAAAGGTACAATGGATTATGGTCTCAACTATGATGGAGATCATGACTTCACGCTGAGTGGATATACTGATGTAGATTGGGCAGGAAGCGTTGCTGACAGAAAAAGAACTTTCGGATGTTGGTTTAGTTTGGGATCAACTATGATCTCGTGGCAGAGTAGGAAGCAATCCAGTATTGCTCTCAGTATAGCAGAAGCAGAGTACATTGCCGCATGTTCTGCTAGCTGCGAAGCTATATGGCTTTGAAAGTTGCTGACAGGCCTATTTGATTTGGAGATGAGAGCAACCATGATTCTATGTGACAATCAAAGCTGTATTAAAATGATAGAGAATCCTGTGTTCCACGATAGGTCGAAGCACATAGAGATCTGCTATCATTTCATCTGCGACATGGTATAGAGAGGAGCCTTGAAGCTCCAGTACATTAGCATGGATGAACAGGTTGTTGATGTGATGACTAAGCCTCTAACTCATGTAAAGTTTGAACACTTTCGAGATAAGCTTGGTATTTTCCGAAAGGACCTTCCCTGAAAGGGGGAGTAGATGTATTCCTTGCCTCTGACCTCCCTGTTAGATGTAAAGAAAGATGAGTCATGCTTCTGACCTCGTTGTTAGACGTAAAGCATGACGCTGTGTGATCCTTGCTTCTGACCTCGATGTTAGACGTAAAGCAAGATGAGTCATGCTTCTGACCTCGTTGTTAGACGTAAAGCATGACGTTGTGTGATCCTTTCTTCTGACCTCATTGTTAGACGTAAAGCAAGATGAGTTATGCTTCTAACCTATTTGTTAGACGTAAAGCATAACGCTGTTGGTTCCTTGCTTCTGACCTAGTTGTTAGATGTAAAGCAAGATGAGTCATGCTTCTGACCCAGTTGTTAGAAATAAAGCATGACGTTGTGATTCCTTGCTTCTGACCTCGTTGTTAGACGTAAAGTGAGATGTTGATGTGTTCCTTGCTTCTGACCTCGTTGTTAGACGTAAAGCAAGATGAGTCATGCTTCTAACCTAGTTGTTAGACGTAAAGCATGACGCTGTGATTACTCGCTTCTGACCTAGTTGTTAGACGTAAAGAAAGATGTGACTAACACTAAGCTACCAGCTTAACCGCTGTGACATTGAGCTAGTGTAGTACTTTGATGTGACAACCTAGTGTTGTGATGAGGTATCATTTTTACTGATACATATTTGATGCAGATGATGATAGCATTCGTTTGAGAATGATGATGCTGTTGATGAAGAAAACTTCTGATGACTCGTAAATGTGCTAGACAATGTTTCAAGATGATATTGACGATACTATCCTCCATATGCCACTGATGATACAGACCTCTCTCACCTGATGCTGATGAAGAATACCCTTCTTGTTAAGGGGGAGTGTTGAAATAATGTAACTGTGAAGATCATTCTTATTATTATTTTGTTATTGGATTAAATCCCCATTGAGGATTAATCATGTCATTATTATTATTTTTGTTATTGGATTAATCCCCATTGAGGATTAATCATGTCGGTAATTGTATAAGGACCAAATCCCCTTTTGCGGATTGGTTATCAGACAATTACAAAGTGCATAATAGGAAGTCGAAACCAACAGTTATAATGGAAGACCCATAATTAATTAAAGGTGGGTTTACCCACCCAGAGTGAGAGGTTATCCCTGCCAGATGGTGACCTTTCACACGTGCCAGGTTGATATAAATAAGAAGCTAGCGCCTCACTTCTAACACACAACTCGCTTGCTCATTATCTTATGAGGCAAGCTGCAATTAGAAGTTGGAGAGAGGAGAAGAAGAGTGGCACATCTCTTGAGGAGGACTTTCTGTATTGGTTTGAGTTATCTATTGAACATTGTATAAGCTATTTATGATAAGGAAGTTTTGCTGGGTTTTCTTCCCCTAGAGGGTTTCCCAGGATAAATGTTGTGTCTTTTTTGGATGTGTATTTCTCAGTGATCTTGTTCTTATGATTCTCTTATCTATTGAAATGCAAAGAACTATAATAATGGCATAAACATTAACACTTACCACCTGTAGAGTGACAACAGGCCATGACATAAATTTCCAACCAAATTCAAGAGATTACATCTTCTTGCATAGGCCAATTTAAGCTTTCATATATTATATTCAATGTAGCTAGGAAGGCTCAATTGTACCACTACAAATTGACATATCTACAAGCAAAGTCAACCCCAATCATCCAAATTTGCGAGAAGATCAAACTTACTATGAAGAAAATTACACTACATATGTCTAGGAGTTTTGCACCAAGACAAAGACCCTAGCAGATATTTTTCACGTGATCAATGGAGAATTCAAAGCATTCATTGTAGAAATCATTAGTACAATGCACTCAACCTCCTCTACCACACCTTCAGAAACATCATTGGCTCGAGGGTGATCCAACTAAGAGTGTTGGGGGCATGTTGGCACCCTAAGGGTTTGAAGACCAAACACACACCACAAGTCAACACTTCATGTGCATTCAAGAACATGCATTACGCAGGGCCAAGTCTCAACATATCCGGAAACCAAGGATTTACTACATCTACCAACCCATTTTGTACTACGTGCAAGGACTTAAAGAGATCAGATGCATGCCAGATTTTCAAATATCTTTAGGAATCATTGTAACTAATTTTGTAACAACTTGAATATTCACGATCGAGGTTGTGGATGAGATGGAAAGTTTGTTATGATTTCCACACTTTGTGGAAGACATGTGGGGATGCATGCAGATAAGTAAGGGTCGATTTTTTGTTTACTAGAAGTGATCAAGTAGTAGGATAATATGTATTTTTTAGAGGAGTTACAACTTTAGTTCTGTTTTGTATCTATTTATATGTTCAAAGATATTGTGTGTGAACATCAAATAGAAAGTTGATCTGAGTGCATGACTCATCTCTATTTTGACTATCAATGCATCATTAGCAGAATTCAATCTTTGTATATGGAAATTTCTTTGAATTCCTTTGATTTTAATGAATAAAGTTTTAAGCACATTTATCTATTCATCTATTGATACCCATTTTTATATGCAAACTCAACCAAGTGTAAGTAATCTTCCCACTTAGATGGCTTATCCATCACATACATTCTTAGCATGTCTTCAATTATTCAATTGACTCTCTCTGTTTGCCCATCTATCTCGGGGTGATATGATGTGATAAAGTTTAGATTTGTGTCAAATCATTTAAACAATCCCCTCCAGAAGTTGGAGGTAAAATTTGTATCTCTGTCCGAGACAATTGTCCTAGGTATCCCATGCAACCTAGCAATTTCATTCATGAAAATTTCTGCAATCTTAGCCACTGTATGCTTTGTCTTCACAGGCACAAAATGAGCAGCCTTTGTTAATTTGTCAACCACCACCATGATTGAATGATGTTGCTTATTCGTTCTGGGTAATCCTATGATGAAATCCATGGTGATCACTTCCCATTTCTTATCTGGAATTGGCAATGGCTGCAACATCCTTCACCTTCTGACATTCCATACTTCGAGCGATGTAATCAGGAACATCCTTCTTCATTCCCAGCCAAAAGAACCGGCTTCTTACTGTTGTAATTGTTTTTTGGTAACCGGGATGTCCAACATAAGGAACATCATGCATTTCCTTCAGTACTGCATTCCTCAGTTCTCTAGAACTAGGAACATAGATTCTATTTTTATGCATGAGTAATCCATATTCCTTTATCTCATACTCCTTTATTTTTTGTTGTACATATCCTTGTTGTAAGTTTTCCTTTAGATGTAGGTAATGTTGATATGTAACAAGACCATCTAAAATTATGATCTTCAATTATGGCTGATGCATACTGACAGCAGTAGTATGCATGAGATGCACTCTCCTACTAAGTGCATCGACAAATTTATTCTCCTTTCCCTTGATATGCTTGATATCGAAGTCATACTCACTTAAAAATTCCATCCATCTTGTTTTCCTAGCATTCAAGGTCAGTTGTTCAAAAATATACTTCATACCAATGTGGTCTGTTCTTAATTCGAATTTCTTCCCCATGAGATAATGCCTCCACATCCTCAAGGCGTGAACAATGGCAGAAAGTTCCAAGTCATGTGTGGAATAGTTCCTCTCATGTTCCTTAATACTTCTAGACTCATATCCAATGACATGTCCATTTTGCGTGAGGAATCCCCCAATTCCTTCCTTACAAGCGTCTGTACATACCACAAAACTGTCATTTGGATAAACAATCTTTAACATAGGTCCACTAGTAAGTAATTCCTTCAACATATTAAAATTATTTTCACACTTGAGTGTCCATTAAAATTTAGTTCCCTTCTTTTTAAAAGAAGTGATGGGATGAGCAATCTTAGAGAACCCTACTATGAACCTTCTGTAGTAGCCAACCAATGCCATAAAATATCTGACGTCTGACACATTTCTGGGTGTTGGCCACCCTCTAATTTCTTCGATCTTATTTGGGTCTAATACTATTCCCTGCTCTAAAATATTGTGTCCCAAGTAATGGATTTTCTTTTGATAAAAAGAACACTTACTCAACTTGGCGTACAACTGATGTTCTCTCAGTACTTGCAATACCAATCTTAAGTGATGTTCATGCTCCTCTTCAGAATTAGAATAGATAAGTATGTCATCCATGAATACTATGACAAACTTGTCCAAATAATTTCTAAATATGCCATTCATTAATCACATGAAGACAGCTAGTGCATTGGTCAGTCCAAATGGCACCACTACAAATTCATAATGCCCATACCTAGTCCTAAAAGATATCTTATGAATTTATTTTTCCTGGATTCTTACATGATGGTATCGTGCCATTGGGTAAATCTTTGAAAATATTTTTTCTCCTCTTATCTGATCAAAGAGGTCATCAATTCGGGGTAGTGGATACTTATTCTTTATAGTGTACTTGTTCATCTGCCAGAAGTCAATACACAGCCTCAAGGTTCCATCCTTCTATTTGACAAAAATTGTTGGTGCTCCCCAAGGTGAAACAATTGGACGTATGTACCCTTTCTTCAAAAAATTCTCCAACTACATCTGTAATTATTTTAACTATCGTGTGCTCATTCTGTAAGGTTTTTTTTACACCAGGGTAGCTCCTGACACTAAATCAACAGAGAAATCTATCTCCCTTCTTGGTGGAAATCTGGGTATTTCTTGGAATACATCCTCAAATTATTGTAGTACTGAGAAATATTCAAGGCTTGGCCCCTTGGTATTATCTGTCTCTTCCACATGTGCTGCATACAGTTGACATCCTTTTCTACAACATATTTTCAGATGTAAGGCCGAAATATCCCTTATAGAGATGGGTCTTAAAACTCCTTTCACAGTGCTCTGTTTTCCATTTCCATAAAGACATGTAAGTGTCTTGTTATGACAATCTAGGATAGCATGATGCTTGTCCAACCAATCCATCCCAATCAGAACATCATAAGACCCCAATGGTATGATATTTAGATCAGTACTAGTATTCACGCCATTAAGTCTTATAGAACAACTTCTGACCATATCATGAATTCTTCTTTTGGTTCCAGTGGCTAACTGAACCAAACTTGCTTTTCCAAGTTTACTTTTCTCCAAATGTAATCTATCCACTATATTAGGATCAATGTACCAATGACTTTCTCTTGAATCAATCAAAATATCAACAGGTTGATTTATGATCTTACCTTCCACCTCGATCATATTGGACTGGTACTCTGCTTGTCGATCATTTAAAGCTACATAGATTCTTCCAATATCTTCAACTGTTTTAGCCCCTTGGATGTTGTGCA
Organism: Picea engelmannii; assembly: GCA_009831015.1. Lineage (NCBI taxonomy): Eukaryota > Viridiplantae > Streptophyta > Pinopsida > Pinales > Pinaceae > Picea > Picea engelmannii. Next base: position 413,812 of record ML785142.1, read on the forward strand.
CAGTATTAACTCTATCTTTTCTGTGTGGGAAATTCTTGTAAAAGTGATCTTCCTTGCATCCATGGCATTGGATTGGTGGTATTCCCCTTTTTCCCAAGGAATCTTCCTTCTTGAAATCTCCCTTAGCATACTGATCTTAATGATTTCTATTAGGCTCTTTCCTATTGAAGGGAGGTTTGAATCCTTTCCTCCTTCGATTGGACTTCGCATTTTTCTTATCCTTCCAAGATTTCTGCGGGGATTCTCTTCCCTGGCCTATCTCATACAGGTATTTATCCTTCTTGATGGCCTTAGTCAAGGTCTTAGGTTCATCATACTTGATCTTTTCCTTATAAAAGGCTGGCAATCCACTTAGAAATATCTGTATTTTCACTTTCTCATCACCAATGAACCTGACATATTTTAACAATCCCAAGAAATTCTTCTCATACTCTTCCATAGTCATGCTTCCCAACCCGAGTTCAAAGAAATCCTGCATTTTCTTGTCATAGAAATTCTCTGAGAGGTAATTCTTCTGGAAGTACTTATTGAACTGTTTCCAAGTGATCCTACTTTCATTAACATGCTCCACTTGCTTCAGTTGGTCCCACCACACTACAACTTTCCTGTGTAAATGGTAAGTGGAAATATTGGCTTCCAGGTTTTATGAATAGTTATGCAACTGAAAACATCTCCGGAGCCCAAGCAAACATGCTTCAACATCATCATCCCTTTCTCTTTCTCCATCGAAGGAAGGTGGCTTGAGCTTCCTCGGCTCTCCTTGAAAACTATCTACCTCTTGTTTCCTTCTTTGTTGCCTGACAGGGCACACCTCTGGACTGCTTACGGGATCATCCAATGCATAAAGCTTTCTTTCAGAGTAAGGAGGTGAATGGTTTCCATGAGCTCTGCTATCACTTCTGGAATAACCATCTCTTCCATGATCATTTCTTTTTTCATGACACCTGCCTTATGGCTCTTGTATTGAGTTCGATCCCTTCTTCATTTACCTCTGTAACACTCGATCATTTATCTGAGTTTTTTCTCTCATTTGTCTCTCATTGTCTTCTTTTTATCTTTGCACTTCCATCTTCAAGATTCTTACCATTTCTATTAATGTTTCCCGGTCTCCTTTTCCCTTGTGTCCATTGGACTCTGTCTTTGCATTACCAACTCTGGTATTTTGGCCTCTAGCCTCCTTATCATGACTGGAGGCTCCCTCACCTTCTTCCATTTCCTCAATACACATCCTGAGTTGATGTGCTTAAGCCCCTTAATTATGCAAAAGGTGCAAGAGACCATTTTGTTAGAATTATGCATATGATAAAAAAAAATTCCAAACCATGCTACAAGTCTCTTTATTTTTTTCTAGTCATGGAGACCATATCCCCATTAACAGTGTCTTGTTATCCTTGGTTGACATAGAATTTCATCTTGCACAAGCGCTTCCTTCAAACCACCCTCCCAGGTGACCATGACTAGAAACTACAATTAAATCCTTCCTTATCACCTTTCTGTCTCAAAGACAACCAATTTGGCCCTTAGCCCTCCATCCTTCAGCTCTTAATCTGCATATGACCATGGCCATGACCCTGCAGTTAGCTGAAAAAGCACTTGTCCAGAGCTTCGAGACTTCACAACTTTCAACCAGGACTGGATCAATAGTCCTCATCCTCCTTCACAATCAACGATCGAGAATCTTCGAGATCTTCTTAGGGACTCTGCACTTTGGGAGTCTCAACTTTTCTCGCTTGCCTCCTCCCAGAATGTTTTTACCAGAAGTTCATGATATGTCAACGCGTGTCTTCCCACATATCGGCGGGTGTGAATCACTTCAACTCTTCAGGCTTCAAAAGTTTCAAAATTCCCTCCTGCACTTTCTCCTAGAGTGCTATCACCCAAAGTCGATGATCCTTCGACGTGTGTCTTTTGAAATGAACAGTCGGTGTGTACTCTGGCCTTAGAGCCTTCAGGAGTTTCTGACCCAATGAAAACTGTCACATCTTTCCCCTCTAGAGTACCTAGTCTCTGGACTACATGATCTGTCACCACATGGCGAAATGCTGGAAGAGGACACGTAGCCCAATCAGGTGGGTGACACATGTCACGTTCTAATCAACTTTTCAATATTCCAAATTCTCAAATATTACTAACACGTGGCACACATCCCATCTGTCCACGTCATCCTAGGTGACATCTGCAAGCCACGTCACTTCAGAATACTAGAGTCTACATCACCTCTAGGTGACATCATTGTGCCCCACCACTTCGACTCTTCGGGCTTCAGAACTTCATGAGTTTTCCTACTAGAACACTTCCAATTCTCCCAAACCCCAAATATCTGAACTGGCCAATCTATCACCACATGTCCTCCTGGATGGGATGACTAAGATTCACTTCAAGTATTCACCCGGAGTTCACGGATCTTCTCCAAGTTTCCTCTTAAATCTAACGGCTATGTTTTACTTCAGGGCTTCGGACTTCGGAGATCTCAAACTTCAACCTTTTTCCTTAAAAAAAATGTTTTTTCCGAAGCTTGTGATCTTCTAATGCGTGTCTCCCATGGATCGACGAATACGATTTCTTCAGAACTTCGGACTCTGGAAATATCAAACTTTAAAATATATATGGCCCTACTGGCTCTTATCCAAAGCCCTAGATTTGGCAACGAATGGCTCTCAACAGATCAATGGCTGAGATCCCTTTGGGTCTTCAGGTTTTGGAAATCTCATTTTTAAAAACTTGTCTGGCCCCACTAGCTTTCATCTGAAGCCTTGGATTTGGTGACGCGTGGATCTCGGAAAATCAACGGACGATATCCTTTCAAGTCTTCGAGTTTCAAAAGTCTCAAACTTAAAACCCCCTCCTCACTCACTTTTTCCCATAGTGTTTTATCCAAAGCACGTGATCGGTGGAAGAATGTCCTCCTACAGATCAACGGTTCCCAAATACTTCGGCTCTTCAGAGGTTCATCGCTTGAGTGATAACATGTCACATCATTGCATGCCTTTCAATTTGCGGGGGTGCGCATTGGCAGTTTGGAGTAACCCATTTTTTGCCTCGAAATTCTCTTGACGCTGACATGTAAACCCTTGGCGAAACCATGGTTTGGATTGCGGGACCACCTTGGGAAATTAACTCCCATGCAAATCGGTTCCCCGCAATGCTTGTTGGTCGTTGATCTCTCTCTCCAATGGGATCCGATGGTCACGACCTTAACCTTGCTTCCATTTTCTCGAACAACCCCTGTTCACCTGTCCTTTGATGCAATGATCCCAGATCTCTCTTGATCCTACAGTGGCGATCGCTCCTGAATACAAAAGGAACGGTCATGATCCTTCGAACCCTTACAGAGGATCTATGACATTTTGTCTCCTACGTAGCTTCTACAACACCATTCATCCTAATCTCTTCAATTTCATGGTCAGAGTTTGATCTTGACCATGAGACTCTGACCAACAAACCCGGCCCATACTAGCCCAGTATTTCAACTTGAGGCTCTAATACCAATCTGTAAAATACCCCACCAGCCATAGGCCGGGGTATGTTATTTGCAAGCCCACCCTTCGACTTCTTTCACATATGGATACCTTCTTTATTTATTAAATATGCATAAGATAAGAGAATTAACAACATGCACAGTAATATCCAGCAAGCATGTATGTTCTAAAGATTCAATTAACGATAATTAAATATACAATGGAAAAAAATTCATACACAGATAATAATATCACAACAAATATCAATTATCTGTATGAAATATGACACCAACTGGCTACAGACCAAGGACATTCCACCCAATCATAGAAACTACTGCTCCAAATATCAACAATAATGTCACCCCTGAGCCAGGGTTATGAATCCACAAGGATGGTTCCAGAGTGAACTTGGCTTCGCAAACCAGTCAGCTCTCAAGCTCTCATAGGATTCCCAACACTCACAAAAATCCAAGTACTCAGATCTCTTCCACCCAGCTTGCACCACCCGAGAAAACAAACCTCCACCTTTCTCTGCCATGCAGTCCCTCAGGTAGTTCTTCTCCTTATTCGGGCCTCCAACGCAACTTGTCCAGAATCCCAATGTTGGAACTCTCAGGACTCACAACTGTGAGCCATGCTAGACACAAGTCACTGCATCTCAGACATGCAGGCCTCAAGGCATGACTGGATCACACCAGCGGCCACTACAACCAACTATCCTGTGGGTAATTCTTTTGCAGTTCGGTCCCCCTTCCTGAGACCAATACGCAGGTGAGGATGGATGAAGGAGGTAGGTAATTTCATGGGAGTGCGTGAGGGTAAGAATGAGGTAACAAAAAGGTGACAGAGCAGACAAGCCAATGACCAACCCCACAATCAGACCAGGGGAGGGTTTAAGTATGTTCATGGGGAAATCAAGAACCTCCTAGCATCCCCAATAAGCTCACATAACTGATTCCCCCCTTTAGGCAAAAAGGTAATTAACATAGAAATAAACATTTTGCCTCTCAAGCCCCCTCTCTTGTGGAATCATATCCCCCTATAACTCCAGTCCTTGTCCGTCTAGCCTCCATTGATGTGTTGATTATTAATAATGATCAAATCATTACATTTCTTGGGCATACCGGCCCTTTAAATAATTGTTCGGGTACTCAGGCCTCTCAACATTGTAAGAATACATTATTTAAAATGGGGGTTCACAACCTGGGTTGTTACAATGGTTTGGGCATTGGTTTGACACCATACTTACCACTTTTCATCTTTTGGCACTGTTCCCACCATACTTACCACTTTTCATCTTTGTCCCTCTCATCCATCCCATACATTGGTTTGGGCATTGCGTTTTGCAAGCTAGAAAATGGTTGTACCTTACCTTGTGGGAAGAAGGGGCTAAAGGCCCAGAGGGTAAAAGTAGCTAGCAAAAGATAAAATCCAAACGAAAAAAACCTTCAGATTCTTCGCCCAAGGATCCTCGAGAAATCAATAAAAGGATTCTTAGGAAGAAACTGAGCGACCCATAAAATAATAAAATCAAGACCTAGTTGGAGGATAAGGGGTCTCATCATGAGCCAACCTATTAGGTCCATGGGCATGTAGCAGTATGACTGATCCAAATTTTATGAGCAGAACGAAATGAATACAGATTATTAACAGGTTCTTAACACAAAATAACAGAGATACAATAAAATTGGTTTTCTATTCAATAACGAAATACGTTGAAACTGTAAAATGCAACAGAAACAAGCTTGCTGGAATGGTGGTGGCTTATCTATGAGAAGAGATGTGACGGCAACGCGCATTCGCAAGAAGAAGGTTACAATGAGGCTATTAAGTCCTTTTTAAAATAAGAAAGAATTCCAAAAACCCTAGACATCCAAAAACCTAACCCTAGGAGATGAAGCACCAAAAGTCATGTGGGCCCCGTTTGGGTAAGTTAGTACATCAACCTCCCGGGGTCGTAACTTTTGCATACGATCTTCGTTTTAGGCGTGTGATAGCCCATTGGAAACGTATCATCGAGGAGATTCATTTTGGGGGCTCAATCATGAATTTGACTAACATTGAGGAGATCGATCCCGAAAAACCTTCATTTAGGCCCTCAAAATGGCCCCGGAAGTTAAAACTGCTAAAAATAGTAAATTGCCAAAATTGTGAGAAAATTGTTTTGAGCTAGTTGGAAAAGGTGGGTGGCCACCAATATCCATATGGATCAATCCTCCCTCCTTAGGAAGAAATGGTCTCCATTGCATTGAGTTCCCCCATCAGATGAGGAAATTTCTGCTGAATTTGGCCCCGGGTGAGCAACTTGCCTTGGTGCAGGAGTTGCCTTGCTTTGACGACTCGATAAAGCTAGATCCTTTGTTGTCGAGTGCCCTTGATCTGTCTGTCCACAATATGATCATTGGATTCCTTTTGTAGGTAGTCGGGGTTGAGCCTTGTTCGTGTCAGTTGTTCTGCTACTTTTGAGGTGTCCAATAATGGTGGGATATAAGGGCGAAGGAGATCCACGTTGAACACTGGGTGTAGACCAAGGAAAGGAGGAATGTTGAGCTCAAAAACATTATCCCCCATGGCCTTAGTGATAGTGTATGACCCATAACGGAGTGGTAAAATCTTCCAATGGGGTCCTGTAAGGCATTCTTTCTACAAGTCCAACCAAACTTATTCGCCCACCTGAAACTTATGCGGCACCCGATGTTGATCATGGCACTATTTGTACTTGTCATTGGACTTCTGTAGGATATTTTGAACCTGTTGGTGGATGTGCTGGATCCGCTCAATGAACCTGGTGGCTTTTTCATCTTCAATTGGAGCAGGAGATGAGTCGGTCGAGGTGACCGCAAGGGGAAGTGCAACATCTATGGGTCTCAATGGTTGGAATCCCAACCCCACTTGAAAGGGGCTGTGGCCAGTTGAAATATGAAGGGCTCAGTTGTATCTATGCTGGACATAGGGAAGGCTCTCATCCCATGTGCGAGGGTGCTTTGAATTATACATGCGAAGGTTATGCACAATCATTCGATTTATAACCTCGGTTTGGCCATCTATTTGGGGGTGGAAGACCGTGGATTTGGTGAGCTTGGTGTCCAGCAGTGACCAGAGGCTCGACCAGAATGTACTGAGAAATCGACTATCCTGATCTGAGACAATGGTTTGTGGGATTCCAAAATGTACCCAGACTCGTTCAAAGAAGAGCTTGGCAGTGGCCTCTACTGTGATGCTCTTCTTGCAGGCAAACATAATCGCCATCTTAGAAAAGTGATCAACAACCACAAAAACACAGTCATTTCCCCACTTGGTGGATGGGAGGCCCAACATGTAGTCCATTGAGATGGATTCCCATGGCCTGTCCAGAGTAGGAAGAGGGGTGTACAAGCCCTATTTCTTAGTGGTCGGTTTGGCAATAGAGCAGGCAGTGCAAGACCTGATATACTTGTTGACTTCCTGACGAAGTTTCGGCCAATAAAAATGTTTTTTTAGCATCGCCACTGTCTTTTCCATGCTGAAGTGTCATGTCACCCGACTGTAGTGGGCTTCCCAGATCAACTTCACTCGCTCACTTGATGGAACACAGATATGGCCCAGACAACACAACAACCCATCCTGAAGATGGAAATTATCAACAACTGCATTTGCACCCAACATTTGGTAGGTGGTGGCGAAGTCAGGGTCTGTCTCATAGAGTTGGGGCCATCTTGAGGTCTCATGGCTGCAAGAGTCTAGCACTGTGGTGAGTGTTGCGACTAGAAATCTGCTGAGGAAATCAACGACGCGATTGGTGCTTCCTGTTTTATACTTGATGTTGAGGTGGAATTGTTGCAAGTATGTGGACCACTTTTGATGGCGGTCATTCTACAATTTTCCCTGCGTCTGCATGAACTGCAGTGGCTTATGATCAGTGTGGATGACTGTCTCCTTCCCAAGAATGT
>ML785142.1:421248-434998 GCA_009831015.1 Picea engelmannii
AGTGTGGATGACTGTCTCCTTCCCAAGAATGTAATGTCTCCACTGGCAGCATGCTTGCACAATGGAGTACATTTATTTTTCATAAGTAGGGTACTTACGGACAATATCTGACAGTGTCTCACTATGATAGGCCACAGGGTGGCTCTGCTGAGTGAGAATGGTGCCCACAGCATAGTCTGAAGCATCTATCTCGATCTCAAAAGGATGTTGCAGGTCTGGTAGTGAAATTACTGGGGCTGAGCACAAGCGTTGCTTCAAATCATCGAACGCTTGTTGTTGGTACCAGCCCCATGCAAATTTTTCCTTACCATCACATCTGTTTATTTGGCTGAGGGCCCATGTAATATGGGAGAAACCCAACACGAACCTGCGGTAGAAATTGGCAAGGCCCAAGAAGCTCTGAAGCTAAGTGAGTGTTTTTGGGGCTGGCCAGTCACGGATGACTTGGATCTTGGTTGGATCCACATGTACGCCATGGTGATCAATGATGTAGCCTAGGTAATGGACCCTGTCCATGCCGAAGGAGCATTTTTCCAAGTTGGTGTATAGCTTGTGCTGCCACAGGGTGTGCAGAACCTGTTGAATATGATGCAAGTGTTTGGCCCAAGTCTTGTTGTAAATTAGAATGTCATCTAGATACACCACTACAAAAGTATTGGGGAATGGTCGTAGGATATCGTCCATCATCCTCATGAAAGTGGTTGGAGCATTTGTCAAACCAAAGGGCATGACCAACCATTCAAAAAGCCCTTCCTTTGACTTGAAGGCGGTCTTCCATACATTTGTCTGTTCTATCGGTACCTGGTGGTAGCCAGACTTCAGATCAATCTTACTGAAGTATTTGGCCCCCGTGAGTTGATCAAGGAGGTCATTGATTCGGGGAATTGAGTATCGGTTTCTGATTGTGATTTTATTCAGAGCCCGATAATCAATACAGAGTCACCAGGTTCCATCTTTCTTCTATACCAACATGATTGGGCTCCCGCAAGGTGATGAGCTGGGGTGGATGTGCCCCTTGTGGAGTAGTTCTTGGATCTGTCACTTGATCTCCCCATTCTCTAACAAAGAGTGACGATATATTGGCCCATTGGGTAGCGGTGAGTCGGGGCTCAAATCGATGGGGTGCTTGACCTGGCAGGGCAGAGGTACCCCTGCAGATGAGGAGAAGATGTCCAAGTATTCTTCCATGACCTTATCTACTTGCTTCTGCTGTGTGGAGAGGTTGACCACAGAGACCGTGGATGTGGCTATGATCTTTTGCTTATTCTGAGAGTGAATCATGAAGAAGACAAACTTCCCCATCTGAGAGATGACCTTCCTGCATTGCTTAGCAGAGATCAAGGAAATAACACTAGGTGGGACTGCCTCGGGTATCCTGTACAATTTCCTGTTCAAAGTAATAATAACACTACGAGGCCTAGACTCATATACAACATGACGTTTCCATAAATAAGGTTGGCCCAAAAGAACATCACAAACTTCGAGAGGAGAAACATCACACAATACCTCGTCTTTGAAGGGATTGATGTCGTACGACAGTCGGCACTGTTGGCTAACGCGGAGATCACTTCCTTGGCGGAGCCATCTAATGGTGTACGGTTGTGGGTGCGGTGTTGTTGGCAGGGCCAGCCACTTGATGATCTCTGTTGAGATGAGGTTCTTCTGGCTACTGCTATCAACGATGAAGTGCAGTGGGGTGCCTTTTACCCACATCTGTGAATGGAAGAGGTGCTCTCCTTCTTCTAGCTCGTCTAGTTCACCAGGGTGGAGCTTGGTGGTAGCAACGCTGGAACTAGGTTCCACATCAATTATCCATATTCCCCTTTCTGGTTCTAGCTCATAGTCATAATCTGCATCTGAGTCAGAGGCTTTCACTTCGGCCACCAACGACTTCTTTGAGCGACAGTTAGCAGTGTTATGCCAAGGGCTCTTATGGAAGTCGCACCACTTCCTAGTATCTTTCTTTGTCTTTCTGGTGTCCTTCTTGGCTTACAGCTTGGACTGGTTGTCCTAATACTGTCCATCTTTGCTCTGTCCTTTGTTCAGTGGGTTGGGGCCACCCTTTCCTGGCTTTTGTTGTGAGGGGTTCCCAGGCCCAAATTTCCGTGTCTTTTGTTTGAGCTTCTACTCGATTTTGATGGCGTATCGGTAAGACACACCCAAGGATGAGATTTCCAGAAATTCCATTTTGGTCTGGATGTATCTATGAAGAGAATCACGATACTTGAGCACCAGATGTCACTCTGAATCTTTGATACCCAACTTGGTGCACAAGGTATGGAAGATATTTGTGAAATCTGGCACTGCTTGGTCTCTTTCTTGCCACAGTGTGGTCCATTTGGTATACAGGTCATCATAACTTCTGACAGGGTAGTATTGTTCCTTAATAGAATCCCTGAAGGATTCCCAGGTGGCCATGACTGAAAATAATGAGGTTTTCTCTATTTCCTTTTTCTCACAGAAAGTTTCCCACCAATCTTTGACATGGGGAACGACTTTGAGGAGTGCAAAAGTAAGTTTTTCTTTATTCGAAAAGTTATGGACAGAAAAATACCCTTCTAGTAGATTCAACCACTTGTCTACAACATCTGTGTCTATCTAGCCTTCAAATATAGGAACATAGAAGTTTATTTGTATCTTGAAGGGGCCGACGCCTCTGTTCGAAGAAGATGCTTCGCCTGTTGGTAGCCGCCGAAGGATTTGTGCGAAACTATCCATCATCTCGTTCCTCTGTTGTGTGAGGGCTTCCTCAATCAACAGTTTGAAAGGATATCCTATCCCATCATCTTTCTTTTCTCCTGCCATGGGAGGTCGCTTGGGCGTGTGAGAGATTCTTTCCTCAAGAGAAACAAGCTCGAGACCCAACTCTTTTTACTCTGACCTCGTTGGGGACATGCATTAAGATGACAAGGAGCAGACCGCTCTGATACCACTGATATGGATTTTATGAGTAGAACGAAATGAATACAGATTATTAATAGGTTCTTAACACAAAATAACAGAGATATAGTAAAATTGGTTTTCTATTCAATAATGAAATAAGCTGAAACTGTAAAATGCAGCGGAAACAAGCTTGTTGGAATGGTGGTGGCTTATCTCTGAGAGGAGATGTGATGGTAGTGCGCATTCGCAAGAAGAAGGTTACAATGAGGCTCTGAAGGCCTTTTTACAATAAGCAAGAATTCCAAAAACCCTAGACATCCAAAAACCTAACCCTAGGAGATGAAACACCAAAAGTCATGTGGGCCATGTTTGGGTAAGTTAGTACATCAACTTCCCGGGGTCGTAACTTTTGCATACGATCTCCGTTTTAGGCGTGTGATAGCCCGTTGGAAAGGTATCATAGAGGAGATTCATTTTGGGGGCTCAATCATGGATTTGAATATCCTTGAGGAGATCGATCCTGAAAAACCTTCATTTAGGCCCTCAAAATGGCCCCAGAAGTTAAAAATGCTAAAAATAGTAAATTGCCAAAATTGTCAAAAAACTGTTTTGAGCCAGTTGGAAAAGGTGGGTGGCCATCGATATCCATCTGGATCAATGACACTACCATTCAGCTGATCACCACGCTAGGGTAGTGGCTCTTGGAGGCATAACAAAGAGAAAGGGGCTCTCATCATGAGCCAACCTTCTCATCTATGTGAAATGCTTGTGGGTAACAATGTCACCACTGGTCACCACGCTAGGGCAGTGTACCCTAGCTAGTCTCTTGAAAGAAAAAGAAATAAGATAAAAAATACAAAATACATTGAATGGGTTTGGAAACATTTGCATCCATGACAAGGTGCAACTCACCCTCTTCATAGGAACCCACAGGTAAGCCATACATTCCCATGTCATCAATGCACCCATTGCTCAAACATCCCTCACCACCTCATCCATTTACATGGAATGGATTTGTTTTCACCTAGAAACATCCCACGTCCAATTAGAGTTATCCCAATAGGACCTCCTAATGTTCTCTCCAACCTGGCTTGTAGAAGAGAATAACGTCTTTGAGCACTTGTCTGGGAAAAGGGGGTTTTATGCACATGTTTAATAAACTTGATTTTTAGATGTGATTGACATTGCTATGATCCCTATGACTTATGATCCCATGGAGGGCGTACTTTTTATTGTTGCAGGGCCACACCTAACAGAGTGGTACACATGGGGAGATGATTAGTTCAGACCTCCATAGGGATAAAATCCCACCAGATGGATGTCGATACCCCAGCCAGGGGAAAATACAGGACATAGGTTTGCACCATAGAGAGAGGAGGATGTTCCATCAGAGACAACCTGGCGTGCCTGGACCCAGGAGGGTCTTTCCCTCCCATTATGATGTAGGCCTTGGAAGGGCCATGATGTCACCTCTATAACCCTTGGCATCACGCATCATTTGATGGAAACTTTGGAGGTAGTTGTGTGCTAAGTAACACATGTGGCTTGATCCATGGGGCCTTGAGAGGCCTAACTTTTTTCTCCTGGAGGTCAATGTTTCACCAGAGAGGCCTAACGTCACCCTAAAATGGAATAACATCACCATTTCTACTTGATTTAGTGTTTTTATTTGTCATTTAATGTAAATAGTGGATATTACATGTAAACTGACCATGTCAGCCTTTTTGACCTAATTCTGGTCATTGTAATTGTATAAATAAGGGATTTTCCCTTGTATTATTTCATCATCTTTCACTCACACAAGTGTGAGGTATGAAATTTGCATCCTAATTAGGGTTACTTGGCTGAAATTTGGTGTGCACTTCTTGAAGGAGGCTTATTTTGGACTATTTTGGCATTTTCTTGGTGGAAGTGTTCAACTAGGCTATTTGCTAGATGATTCTTGGTGAATGTAAGTAAATTTTCTGCAATTCTTCTTCATTGAATGGTTATAGTTATATTTATCTTGAATTTACAATAAGATTATGAAATTGCTAGCTTAAAATTGTAGGATTATAAAGCACATGTTATTGTCCTTGCCTTAATAACTTTCACCTACTAGATTATGCTAGAAAATTGATTTTATTGAATCTTTTGCTAAGGTCCTTTCCATTGCAATACCCTAGCATATTTTGATTCATCTAATCCTTCATCTACTTCATCTTTGAACTAAATAAGGATGAAAACTAGTAGGGAATAGGGTTACCTACTTACTAGTAGTCATTTTACCCCTAGGGTTTGGTGATTGATGCCTTGGGCTACAAACACTTCAATTATTTACCCCTCTTATCTCTAGTTCTCTCATTGTCATTTTTTCCTTCAATATTTTCCATTGCCTTAAAAGACTCCATTTACCCTAAAAATCACTGATCTAAGCCTTGCTATTGAGTGATTGACAAAAACTACTATCAAAACCTTTACCTTGAGCTCTCTATTAACTACTCCTAACCTTAGAATAGTCTAATATACTAACCTATTTGTTGTTTTTACTAAAGTAAGCTACATACATACATTGCACCACTAAAAGAACCTAAAAGCAACTGAAAAAGTTGATTAATATACTTCCTTATTTGCTTCTCACAAATGTTAGTACTTTGGTATTGATGAGTAATTATTCTTGGTCATTTTGAAGCCATTTTAAGGCATTTATTTTGAAGCTATTGTCTTATAAACATTGCTTCTATAATTTTTTGTTTGCTTCACCACATGTCAACTATTGCTTTTATTGATGAAGTCCATGGTTTTATGAAGTACTAGCAGAAAGTTGTACTTGCAAAAGATATATTTTCTTGTTTCTTTGTTCTAGGTAGGTACATATTAATTCTTCATTACTTCATTAGTTAAAAACCTGGAACTTTTGTATCAATGTGACTTGTGAGAGGGGACTTTTTCATAGAAACTTTGACATTTTCCTTCTCAAACCCCCAGGTCACCGGGGACGTCTCCCCTGGTCTATCAACCCTAAATAGAAAGAAGTATCCCATTGAGGTAAAAGTGATAGGATAACCTCCCGTTACACCAATTTGACTTCCCTAAACCTTATCTTTTGGAATAAGTGAAAATTGTGTGATAACAAGATGCATTTTCTAGAATAATTTTGTGAAAGTCATTTTTTCTTTCATTGAAAAGGATGCCAATTTTAAGAGATTGCTTACCAAATTTATTCAAATAGGTATAGTATAATAATGTATTGTTTCTTTTCATTGCTTGGTAATGATAATAGAAAATTTTACAAATACATTTTTCAAGCAATGTTTTATTAGTGCTCTCAAAAAGGAAATAAACGCACATGCTCATATGAATCATCATGCTACTTGGTTGGGTACTTTATATATATATTTCCATCCATAAATTAAGACATATGCCCAATTTAAATGCATAAAAATTGTTCCACGACAACACCCCAACTTTATAACACATCAACATCTTGTTCCACCCCTCCAGATCCACAAATTGACTTCGGAAAATTTGGAAAAATGCAAACTCAGTTGTATTTTCTATAATTATGATCAACTTAAAGGTCATTTCCTAGGTCATACATGTAAAAAACATAAAAAAAAATTGGTTGTCTCCAAGTACATATCTATCATGAGGTTGGTGGATTGACTCTAGAGGAAATCACACCTCCTACAAAGAATGTTCCGACTCCAAACCAACATTGTGAGGAATCCCAAATCTCCCTTCATTCCTTGACAAGTATTTCATCTCCTTGAACATTAATTCTTGTCTAATATATCAAGCATGAGAAGGTGATTTTCTGAATAAACAACGGAAACACCCACAATTTCATTCATTGTCTTACCAAATTGCTTCAAATAGGAATGGTGGAAGAACATATTATTTATTTTTCAAGCAATGTTTTATTAGTGTTCTTAAGGAGGAAATAAAATAAAAAATAAAAAAATTGATGAATCATCATGCTACTAGTTGGATGCTTTGTATTTATCTTTCCATGCATAATTTAATTCATATGCCTAGTTTAAACACATAAACATTGTTCCATGTCAACAATTGAACCTTATCCCACATCAAAATCATATTCCACTCCTCAAGGTCGACAAGTTGACACTAGAAAAAATCATAGAATGTCAAATCAAAGGTCTTTGTTATCATTATGATCAACTCAAAGGTCATTTATCGTTCATACAAGTAAGGAACATAAATTATTTATTGTTATTTCCGAGGATATTTCTAACGATGAGGTTGTCAAGTTAACTCTGGAATAAATCACACCTTCTACATCGGACATTCCCACTCCAAACCAACATTGTAAGGAATCATAAATCTTTCCTCGGGTCCTAGTAGGAATTCCATCTCCTTGAACATTAAATTTTTCTTGATATATTAGGCATGAGAAGGTGATTGTCTTAATTAACAATGGAAACACCCACAATTTCCTTCATTGTCACTTCGCAAAGGAAACACACTATTATAAAAAATTTACTAACACCTTTCAAATCACTCTAGCTATGATGTACCCAGGGAGCGTAATATGGGGTACTTAGGGAGGTACCCAAGGGAACAGTAAATGTAATGTGGCCATAATAATGGAATGTTCTCACTATGTAATTAAAAAGAAATAATATAATAATAATGGGTAGTTGGCATAAGACGCCTAGGGATACCCATGAGATAGTATAAATACATAGGTGTATCATTGTATTGGTGTGTGTTGAATTGTATTGTTAGGTAGTAACAATCGCTTGTGGAGAGATTCCTTCCATGAATATTATTTGATGTTGTTACCCTACATTAAGGGTTCCCCTCTCCATATACTTGTGTTGTTCATGGTGGATCTTTTGGTATCTTGTATGTTCAAGGTTTATTTATGAAGTTTATGGTGGATTATGTTTTATATCTTTGATTTTTTACCACAAATGGTATCAGAGCTCTTTCTTGGGCACGAAGTGGGATTTGTTTTCTCTTTTTGCATAGTTTTGATAGAAAAAAAGAGAACAATAGAATTCAAATCTATTTCTATTTTTTTTTGTGAAATTTAAAGAATCCAACAACATATATGAATTCCTCTCAAAGAAATATTGAATCAAAAAGAAATGTCCAAAATGTGGTTATATAGTTCATTAAAAAAAACATATTTTTAAGGTTTTTTCCAGTTATGGCCATGAATTTTGAAGATTGGACATCTTTTGATAGAGTGCATAGCTTTATGTCAAACTAGTTCTAGTAGATCTACAAAATCCATGAAATTTCATAATAGGGGTCATAATAAACAATCAAAGAAGTGTAATGAAACCTATGATAAGTTTTCATGTTCGCCCACAAACCCTAACTACATAAAGGATCTCCATCGAAAGATAAGTGATTATCTCTAAAACCCTAGTTCCATTTTTTATTTTGCATAGTAAGTTCTTTTTTATAGGAAAATACGACGACCCTACTATTGAAAAATACATAAAAAAAAAATCTATTCATATTAGGGAAATAAGTGGAAATTTTGAATCGATTGGAATCTAAGAGGTGATGCAACCAATTGGTAGATTTTTCTTAACATTGACAAGATAAATGCACTTTCATGTGAAGAATTTGAAAAATAATTTTTAGATAGGTGATCTCATGTTGTGAAGAAGGAGAAGAGGAGCACTAGAGGTTTATTTTTATGTGATAACTTCATATTATAGATCCATGGATGTATTCAACATGAAAAGGTTATATTTTCTATAAACCCTAGTAGAAAGCATAATTTCATTAATATTAACTTGTCTAAAACATTGCAGATTCCTGCAAATCATAAGCAAAGAACATAGGTTGAGGATGAAAAGTTTTGATAAATATTTGAAGATTAATATGGATAGTTGTGTTGCATTTAGATTTTTATGCTATAAATATAGATTACATGGGTATTGTTTTGGGATATTATAGGATGGAATTAGTTGATACAATTAATATTAATGTGAAAAGGGAAGTTTTTAAATCTATGGTACAAGAAAAACAAAATTACATTATAGGATATTTATCTTACTAAGTAAGAAGAGCCCAAGGAAACACATGAAGATTTCCTTACAGAGAAACAAATTGCAGTATCTAATGACACAAAAGATAAAAAGTCTAGGGTTGAATCAAAAGAATATTCTCTAGAAGAAATTGAGGAAAAGTGAAAGGAAGGACATAAACAGGAAGAAGAATCTATAGAACCATGTGTTGAACAGTCAAAGAAAGAAGAACTAATAGTTAATGTTTTTCTATATCACCACCCACAACACATAGAGAAACAACAGTCATCAAGAGAAGGGAATGAACATCGACATAGTTACTATGGATCAACATGGAACCATAGAGGCAATAAGTATGGAGGAACATAGAGGACTAAAATCAATGCATGGAGATATCATAGTAGTTTAGCAAAGAAATGGATCCCAAGAATAAATTAGATTCAATATCAAAGAAAGGCCAGAATTGGACCCCACATCCACATTTCATAAGGAAATATGGATGCTCGTGCATGGCACTAGTTGACTAAATTGCTTAGTAGGTAATATTATATGGATTCTTCACATGTTTCAAGGATGAGACATGCCAAGGGGGATGGAGCATAATGTACCTAAGGAGGATAATATGGGATACCTAGGATACCTAGGGAGGATAATATGGGATAGCTAGGGAGGTACCCAAGGGGATAATGAATGTAATGTGGCCATAAGAATGGAATGGGCCCATTATGTAATTAAAAGAAAATAATATAATAAGAAGGGGTAGTTGGCATAACACCCCTACAAATACTCTTGAAGTCATATAAATACACATGAGTATCATTGTATTTTTGTGTGTTGGATTGTATTGTTATGTAGTAAGCATGGCTTGTGGATTTTTTCCTTCCATAAGGAGCATTTGATGGTGTTACTCTACCTTAAGTGTTCTTCACTCTATATATATTTGTTTTGTTCATGGTGAATATTTTTGTATATTGGATGTTCAAGGGTTTATTTTTCAATTTGTTTGGTGGATTATCTCTTATATATTTGAATTTTTACTACAATAACCAATCTGAGATATAAGAAATGAAATGGAATGTGTAACAATTTAAAACTCCAAATGGGTGATTTTTTCTTGAAAGTTCATATGTTTTCCATTGAAATCAAAGTTTGTGATATAGTTTTGGGTGCATAATGGTTGATAATAGTGGGTCCCTTTACGATAGATTTCTTGGAATTATATATTAATTTCTAAAAGGATCAGTATTGCTACACTCTAAAAGGTCTCAAACCTGGCTCTCCAAAAATCGTTAGTTCTCACCATATCTAGAAACTCCTAAAGAAGGGTTTTTCCATATTTTCATTGCTACTAAGGCATCATGAGATATCATCATTAATTTGCACTCACCCTAGAGAAAACATAATGAGGAGTTATATGCATACGTTCTAATAGAAATAAGTTGCAAGATAATGTTACAAAGACATATCTACCTCAAGGGTACTTAAAAAGGAGATTGTTTACTGGTGCACTCAAAAGAAAACTGCTAACCTTGTGGGTGGAAAATAAATATGGATTGGTAAGGAATTACAAACAAAATATAGCCCAAAGAAATTATTTCTCACCGGGATAGTGTTGATTGGGTGAAAATTTCACATGTTTGTGAAAACTAGTAATTCATGAGTTTGTTTCATCGACACTAGTGGTTCTTGAAGTAATTTAAAGAACAAAAGAGAAGTAAGGTAGTGAATCCCTTTAGGAATTGGATTAATATATGAGTTGGGAGACCTATAAACATTGGAAACAAGAAAGAAAAACATAAATCATCATAGCAATTTGAAAACTTTGGTCTTTGAGAATGACTTTTTGAGCCATGGCTAATTGAGGTGATAAAAAATTTGGTCAAAAACACTAAACTAGAAATAGTATTTCCTAGGAAATCTTTCAATTTTAAGTCTTATAAAGAAATTGTGCCCCAATTTGAATCTCCTAAGAAATATATTTGAAGATGTCGCACTAAATACAACAACTAAATGGTTGTTATATATATGGTTTATTTTTTTTTAAAATACAAGAACAAAATGGTGGTTATATATGTGGTTTATTTTTGCAAGCAAACTATATTTGTAATATTTTAACTCTTTATGTTTATTAGTTTGGCATATTATTTGTGATTATTAACCAAGTTTTTTCTCTCGAGATATTAAGATAGATTATATGATAACTTATATGATGTTATAAGATCACAACTTAGTCAAACACAAAATTGATGCATAAAACCTTATGAAGCTAAAAAATAAAACACACGTTATTTTTTATTAACACTACTCAATTTACCATTAACATTACTTACAATTTTAAGCAAGACCTATATCCATTCTCTATACTTAATTTTCCATTAATTATTTCAACCTTGTACTACCCTATGATATCAAGAATATTCCTCATCATCCATGTATGCAAAATCATTTCTCATATCCTTTTGCACATTCGTATATTTACCCTTTTTATATTTCCTTTAAACATGAGCTTCCAAGAATAATACACATATATAAAAAAACATTAAATAATAATAATAATCTATTTTTAAGGTCACGACCAAGCGATTTTACTAGTAAAGTCTACGGAGGTATACACACCTTACCCCCCTCTGGATTTGAACTTGTGACCTCTTAGGAGGAAACACATGTTCTTAACCATTAGGCCCACTTAGGATGTATTTTAATAATTTATTTTTAAGCTCACGGCCAAGAAAAACACCAAATAATATGAAGAGACATATTAGAAAACATTACATAATAATATGTCTCTAATA
Organism: Picea engelmannii; assembly: GCA_009831015.1. Classification (NCBI taxonomy): domain Eukaryota; kingdom Viridiplantae; phylum Streptophyta; class Pinopsida; order Pinales; family Pinaceae; genus Picea; species Picea engelmannii. Next base: position 432,914 of record ML785142.1, read on the forward strand.
TAAATATGATATAAATGTGAAGGGATATATATATATAACATTAGATAATAATACAAATATAAAGGGATATATAAATAAATAGAAATAAAAATAGAAAAAACATCATTTATTATCTAATATATATTTAATATTTAATTGTCTTTATATCCTTCCTCTATTCTATGATTGAACATGATTGTTGCATGATAAATGAAACACTTTTACTGTTAAATCAAGACTAGGCTAAAGGTTATAAATGTTACTTACTATTATGCATAAGAGTAGATCCATTACAAACATGTGGACAATCAATATGAAAAATGAATGATAGATCAAGACAATGTTGATTAATACAATGAATAAACACAGTAAGCTAACAAAAATGTTTTGTATGATTAATTTGATGTTTTTTCACAAAAAATGGGAAATTTGTATTATTAAAAAGGGTGGGGTTGAAACCGTTTAGGATTTACAAAGTATTTCAAAATTCAGGCCAATCCAGGGCCTCAATTAAACCACTACTACAAGTTACTAATGATTGTTTCAAATACTCAAACAACCTTGTTTAATACACTCGAAAAAAGACCTTGAGGATAAAAGTTAAGACACACTACATCTAAATTAACCTATTGGGGAAAAGATCGCCTTTTTGGCTAACTTGCGGGTCTAAATTCGTGTTACCATTTGTTGTGATGTGGCGTGTGATTTCTTCTTCTTTCTGACTACCGTCTAAACTTCATTTGCAAAGGTTGAAGTACTTGTGATGCCTATATTTCTTGGATTGTCTTGATCTCGAGATTCTATTTTTTCTTCATCCAATGCCTCAACATCATCAGCTTGATCTGCCCAACCAGTTGATGGTTGAGGAGAAGAGTGGATTTAAAGTCCCTCTTCTGAAGCATGAGGGGAAGACGCTTCTTTCTTCAAATTCTGAATGGATTCTAGGCTTGTGTCTTGAGATAACAGAGTTGGATGAAGAGGAGGATCTGGCTAACATGTTTTTTCACTGACTTGATGGGGTTTCTTGAAATCCTTTGAGATTACTTGATGGTCATCATTAGATCCCACCCACCAAGTGGATTTCTGAAGCTTTCTAATCTTCTTTATCTATAACTTCTATTTTTTCTGCATCCAATACCTCAACATCATCAATATGATCTACCCAACTAGTGGATGGTTGAGGAGAAGACTGGTGATCCAAAAAGGATCCATAGAAGACAAAGGAAAACTCAGAATTCACAGAAGCATCTCATGAAACTCAGAATGGTCTCAGCAGACAGATAAAGGGAAAAAATTGAAAGTCCTCAAATCTTAGTGAAATTGGCATCATCACGAATATCACATCCCAAGCTTTCCAACGACATAAACGACTCGTCAAATGGAGTTATGGATAGAAAGATAGTTGTTGTCAAAGTTTTGGTCAACCTAACCCATTCATCACGGATGAGTCATCATCCGTATTACTGACGTCAACATCAATATGGATGACATTAGCGTTCATATAGGGTACATGGCACACGCAGAGGAAAACACATGTAATGATGGCGTCAACATGATGATGTGGAAACCCCAGAGGCTTCCACGTGTCACTGGTTTTTGACCTTTTCTGGTCAATTCGTGGACCAATGGGAATGTGCCACGTGGCAGTCCATACTACCATGTGGAATTCATACAGCTACTCAGCAGGTGACGTGGCGAGATGACCATGTAGAGATGATGTGGTAGTGACTGTACACATGTAATGTACCCCAAATTTACCAAATAAAAAAAAAATTGTTAGGTGCATTAACACTTCTTGACTCTTTCCTATTTGTTCCACATAAATTTATTATTGTCACGTCAACAATATAATGTATGATTTTGCTTACGACATCTATTTAGAGACTATAGCCTACATATACCATCAATTATAAAATTCTTATCACTGTACGTTTATATGAGTTATTACCAAAGGATCTACCTTATAAGAAAAACTCAGCACCATCCACTTTGTATCCACTAAATGAATACTTAAATCTTACCCAAATATAACCCCCATAGATGGTGTCCTTACTTATACCTTTATATAACATGTATAAAAATTGTTGGATTTTTCATGTGATATAA
>ML785142.1:435094-452042 GCA_009831015.1 Picea engelmannii
ATATATATATATATATATATATATATATATCCATACACGATAGTCTTATTCTTGTAAAATCGTAAGGATAAGGTATTACATTCACGACACAAAATTCCTTAACGTTACTAACATACAAGTATGTGTTCATATAATACAGACCTTACCCCTACTGTATACATATTATAACTATTATACACAGAGGTCGTATCTCATTATTTTTTAAAACTTAACAAGGTAACTACCAAAGTAATACGTGCTAGTTGTATTGCAAAGGTTACTCAGTGCCCAAGTATTAACGTTTATAAGGTTGATTTCCATAGAGACGTGACAGGTCGTAAACTCTAATGCCCTGGTAATGCTCTTAACCCACACTTAAACCCTAAACCAAATAGCATGAATACCCACCCAACCTGGTGACATGGCCCAACATTGAATGTATTTTTGCAAACAATGTTAATGGTGGGTTTCAAGTCTATCTATAACCCATTAATCATCTGGCTATTCAATTAATAGGGGGTCATGTAAAGTACTTGATAGTTAGGTGACCCTGCCCAATGGGAGATCGTCATACCCTATTATTCACATGGCAAGGTACTACACATTTCCCATCAGTTGTTACTCCGCATTAACAATAGTTTTGGGTCACTATTGTATTGTTCCCTTTTGGCTCTGAGTTTTTGCAAAAAACCCTACCCTTGTATTGTATGCGCCCAGCATTAACCCTTAAATTATTTTCCCTGTATGAATGGTCGGTGTCTTGGAGCGGACTCAGCTTGGGCAGAAAATATGGAGGTGCACACCAGTTGGATTCCTCCCTAAGCAAGGTAAGCCAAACTCTCTTTGTTTCTTCTAAAACACTGTGACTCTTAGATAATGTATTCGCTTCTAGCTGATGTATCTGTTTCCTCTCGGTGCTTCAGGGTTGAAGTTTTTTTTTGGAACTGGGTTAGAGTATATCTCAGTTTAACTGGTGCCCTTCAAATCTTCAAGGTTTTTTTTTTCTAATTCCATTTTTTTTTTTGTGCAAAGTCTCATATTTTTACACCCTGCGATAGGTAATTTACCACCACGAAAGAATTCGTTGCAAGTCTTGAAATATTTATGTATTAGCATTCCAAGTGAAAAATATTGTAAGCATATAAACTAGTTCTCTAAGCCCTAACAGAGTCACGCTCGATGTATTTTCAATTATCGTATTGCATATTGGGGCTCTGTGCAAGCTAGATAAATCGTAAACAAAACTAGGCTAAGCCTTTCGTGGATTTATGGATTCGGTATGTTTTATTGTTTCCCTTTTTTTGGTTATCCTTCTATGTGAAACTCATGAATGCATTTGCAAGGAGGTATGCGACCCTCTAATGCATTTTGTATCTTGCACTCCGAGTGCATGGAGAACAATGGTCTAATTAACTTACCCTTTTACTTATAATTCAATACTTGGCATCTGTACAAGAAATGTGTAAAGGCCCTCTGTGTATTAAATTCCACTATAATATGTACAACATATATTCTTATATAATTTTCAACCTTGAATCCTCTGTTCTTGAATCTGTGTTTTTAAATAGAAAATCTATATTTCTTCAGTGTAAAAGAAATAGTATGGTGAATTACCTTTCATACCCTGTATAAATCCCTTCTAAAGATAAGCCAGTCTTCTACGAAAAAAAGTGATTTCATTATGTGTATAATGTGTATTTTAATGCTATGTTTATGCATACGATTACATATGAGTTTTATATAGTGCATGTGTAAATGAATCATGAAATGTTGAATCTCTATCCAAGAACTTGCATTTTGAAAATCCTACAAGGAACTCGAATCTTTGTTTCGTAGTTTCACTCTATTTTATTTTTATAATAATCATAGATAAATTCCAGTTTTAACAAGGTACAAGGTTAGACAAAATCATAGTCTGAAATGTTCTTTGTTTTTCAATTGATTTCCTCTATGGCAGAAAATCGTGACTTAGGTTCTTTATAAATTTACACAGGCAGAGTTTACCCTCTATGGGGTTTCCTGACTGTACTTTTGGGTGTTTTAAATGTTTTAACACTATTTAGTATTTTTTTAAAGCCTTAAGCATCAAAGTATTATTCCTTAGTTATAATAACTAATGATGGGGCCCTGTCTTTGTTTGCGAGGGTACCCATTAACCATTCCTTGGTCCACTCCTCCCCTTTGGATTGTGGAAAGATCATCACTCGAGCACCAAAAACTAAATGTTCCTAAGCTGAGACAAGCTAAGTGTTCTCTCATCTCGTTTATTATTATTTTTACTAAATTATTCTTAACACGGTGACTGAGTCTATCGTTTTCTCCCTTGCAGGTTTGCACAAAATTGACGGGAGTGAATCAGAGAATGCCCTCATTCTCAGAAAGGTATTCGAGTTCTGGTCTTGGCACATAGATGCAACTTCATATATTTTTTTTATTGGTGGTACAAGAGTCCTTACTCTAGGGAACTCTACTGTAATAAATTTTTATCCAAGTTCTCGTGGATTATAGAGGTTGCAATTTATACTTCTTCAAATAAATATACAGATTGTTGAGAAACCATTTTGAACATTAAACAATTAAGGGTATAGCTACTGTAGCATGCTTTGGTAGACTATTAAGTCATTTTTTATCTGCGATTGTATATATCAGGAACATATAGATTTTTATAGAAAAGGATTGTTATTTGTTTTATCTACTTTTATGTTACCTGTACAAAATCTGAAATGGTACTCTGCATACATACATATATATATATATATAGAAGCATGTCCTCATTTAAAGGTTACCAGAAAACCTACAACAGTTCTAACATTCTTTATGCCTGATTATACATATACATACATCACCATCTATACACGTATAATCCCAATTTCATTAGCAATTAGAACTTACATTAGCTTTACTATCTCTCCTCAGTGAGAATATTCAACATGTATAAATAATTATCACATAACCATCTCATTCCTGTTAGCTAATAATCAACAAAATATTTAACAAGAGGACAAGTAGAGGTACATATATGAATGAAATGCTGGGAGAGAAATGGAATAGCCAAGTTCCACCCAACCATAGAACAGAACAACCAAGTTACTTTCTCCGTTCACCCCCTAGCCTAACCATGAGTTCATAAGGGCGAATTGAAATGATCCTTTTTTTCTACAATCTTATTTTCACATCAAAAAATTCCCTTGCCTCACACTAAAAAGTGTTCATAACAACAAGTAATATCCTTTCTCCAACATACTAAGCAACATCCTTCCTCCTCCATATGTTGTATTTATTTCACAACTTTACAAATCCCTAATTTTCAAGGGTTGCTTGTAGTCAAATCCCTCATTTTCCACTTGTAAAAATAAGCCCTAAGGAAACTCATATTTGTTCCCCACTCATGGAGTCATGGTCACTTGTTTTCAACTTGGTTGTTCCATTTCTCTTCCAGCATTTAATATATAAAAATATTTGTCCTTTAAATGTGTCACAATCAAAAAGTTAGTTGGGAAAATCAAATCCTTTCCCAACAATCATAAATAATTAATTACAATAATGAAATTCTAAATTCGGATTTTCCATAAATGGCAAATAATTTCCAAATTCAAATTTTCCAAAAAAAGAAATTTATTCCCAAGTACACATAGACTTTAATAATTAATTATTTTTGGGGATATTAAATCCTCTCCCCCTTAAGTACAAAATCGTCCTCAGTGTTCATTCCTCTCTCAGAATGGGATTGGATAAGATTTATGCAAATCTTCCTCCAATTCCCAAGTGGCCTCCTCAGGACTAAAGTGCTTCCATTGCACTTTTACCTGGGTGATGGCTCTGTTCCGTAGTACTGTTTCTTTCCTGTACATAATGCGCAGAGGTTCTACATGGAACTCGCCTTCTGGTTCCACCTGCACCAAGTTCCAATCAATGATGTGAGTAGGATCATGATTATACTTTTTCAACAAAGAAACATGAAAAACATTATGAACTTTTAAATTTGCAAGAAGTGCAAGTTGGTATGCCACGAGTCCAATTCGAGCTAAAATATCAAAGGGGCCACAAAACCTGGGCGCCAACTTTTAACAGTTTCCTAGCTTTAGAGAGATTCTCCTTGATTTGAACTTTAAGTATACATGGTCCCCAACCTGGAATTATTGGTGTCTCCTCTTTAAATCCGTGTAACGTTTTTGTTTGTCTTGTGCCTCTTTTAAATTTTGTTGTACCTTTCTTACCATTTTCTCCATTTCCTGGAGCATTTTTGGTCCCATCATAAGTCTTTCAACTAGGTTGTCCCAACTAATCAGAGTTGTACATTTTCTGTCGTACAATATTTCAAAGGGACTCATCTTAGCTGACGTCTGATAGCCATTTTTGTACGCAAATTCCACTAACTGTAGGTATTCCTACCACTTAGTTGGTTTCGTTCTTACGTACATTCGTAACATGTATTCCACAATTCGATTCGTTCATTCTAATTGCCCATCCGTTTGTGAATGATATATTGTGCTGAAATTTAGGTTGGTATCCAACACTGAAAATAATTATTTCCAAAATGTTGATGTAAATTTGACATCTCTATCTGAAATCACCATTTTAGGAATTCCATGCAATCAAAATATTTCCTTCATAAATATTTCAGCGATGTTAATAGCTTTATAAGTAGGTTTCATAGGTATAAAATGTGCATACTTGCTAAGTTTATCAATCACTACCATAATCGAATCATTATGCTTTTGAGTTTTAGGCAAACCTGTGATGAAGTCCAGTGAGATAATCTCCCACTTCCATTCTGGTATAGGCAAAGGCTATAGCAGGCTGGATGGATGTTGATGTTCAGCCTTCACTTGTTGACAATCTAGGTATTTAGATAAGTATTCAGATGTCTCACCTTTCATGTTAGGCCAATAAAACAATTTTCTCAAAGATGTTACCATTTTCTGGTATCATCGATGACCAGAATATGGGGTTTTGTGCAATTCTTCCATAATTGTTAACTTTAAATCAACCTAATTTGGTATGTACAGCCTATTCTTAAACCTTAGTAGTCCATTTTTATCCAAACTCAGATCTGTTTTGTCCAATTTTTCTATATTTCCTTGTAAATCTGCTATTGTTTTGATGTATTTTTCGTCATTACAACTTGCAGATTTTATTCTTTGTTTAATGTTGTTTTATGCTTTGCTAATACTTATCTCAAAAATTCCATTAGTTCTTCTACTTAAGGAATCTACCACTTTGTTTTCTTTTCCCTTGATGTGTCTTACTTCGAAATCAAATTCACTCAAGAAGGCCAGCCACCTTGCTTGCCTTGCGTTAAGATTTGGTTGACTGAATAAGAATTTCACACCACTGTTATGGGTTAGCAACATAAATTTTATGCCCATTAAATAGTGTCGCCACATTTTTAGCGCATGAATTACAACTGCTAATTCCAAGTCATGTGTGACGTAGTTGCGTTCATGTTCTTTTAATTTACGTGATTCATAACAAATGATCTATCCCTCTTGAGTTAGGACACCTCCTAAGACTTCTGTATTTGCATCCATGCAAATTGTAAAGTCTTTATCTGGGTCTGCTACCCTTAAAATAGGTGTTGTAGTTAATGGTTCCTTGAGCTTATTAAAGATATCCTGACATTTCTATGACCAAGTAAACCTTATTCCATTTTTCTGTAGGGATGTGATTGGGTATGCGATCTTAGAGAAACCTTTGATAAATCGGTAGTAGTAACTGGTAGTTCCCATAAATGACCTGATGTCAACCACATCTTTTGGGATAGGCCATTCCATGATGGCTCTTATCTTCTCTAGGTCCACTACAATGCCTTCTTCAAATATCACATGTCCCAGGTACTGTATTCTCTTTTGGTGGAAGTCACATTTGTCAAATTTTGCATACAACTTTTGTTTCCTTAGGGTCTGCAATACTATTTTCAGATGGTCTTCATGTTCTTATTCCATTTTTGAATAAACTAAAATTTCATCAATAAATACGAAAACAAATTTATCCAAATACTCATTGAATATACTATTCATCAAACACATAAATGTTGTTGGTGCATTAGTAAGACCAAACGGAATTACGATAAACTCATACTGTCTGTATCGTATTCTAAAAGTTGTTTCATTAATATATCCATCCTTTATCCTGACTTGCTGATAACCAGACCTTAAATCTAACTTAGAGAAAATATTTTCTCCTCCCATTTGGTCAAACATGTCGTTAATTTTGGGTAGAGGGTACTTATTCTTAATCATCATCTTGTTTAATTTTTGATAATAAATACATAATCTTAAAGTCCCATATTTCTTTTTAATGAAAAGGACTGGTGCTCCCCAAGGCGAGACACTTGGTCTGATGTATTCCTTGTCCAACAGTTCGTGTAGCTGAATTTTCATCTCTATTAATTCAGTTAAACTCATCTTATAGGGTGCCTTAGATATCAGGGTTGATCCAAGCAGTAGATCGATATAGAAATCTATCTCTCTTCTTGGAGGTAGTTCTACTATTTCGTCCACAAATACATCTCTAAACCCATTCAAGACTGTAAAATCTTCTAGGATGGGTTTATCTTCCTTTTCTAATAGATTAGTCACTTGAATAACATAAATTTGACAACCTTTATTCATGCATTTCTTAAACTGCATGGCTGAAATGTGCCTAACTGAGACTGGTTTTCTAATGCCTTGTATTGTCCTAATTGTGTTGTTTTCATCTCTGTAAGTAAGCGACTTTTCATAACAGTTCAAAATTACTTTATGTTTCTCTAACAAGTTCATTCCAATGATTATATCATAAGATCCCAAAGGTAAAATATTCAGATTTAACATTGTATTTTGGTCGTCTAAACTGAGTTCAAAATCAGAAACATAATCTGTTACTTTTCTCTTAGTCCCTGTTGTTGGCTGTACTAACCAGGATTTAGCATTATTTACGTTCTTAAGCTTGTTTGAATCAACTAAACCAGGAGTAACATAACTCAGACTAGCTCCCGAGTCTATTAGAATAGAAATATGATTATTATTAACTTTACCTTCAACCTTCACTATAGTGGATTGATGATCAACTTGTCGTCCATCTACAACTGCATTAATTCTGTGCATGCTTCTTCCCACATCACCTACTATAGAGGCTTCTTGCAAGTTATAGACTATGGTCCTTGGTGCAGAAGTTAAACGTGGACAGTTCCTCCTTAAGTGATGTTCTCCATACTTCCAACACTTTAATGGTTCCCTGGGGTTGTCCTCAAATTTCTTGGCTCCTAGATTAACTGGTCTACCCCCCCCTTGGGTATTATGGTTGTTAGAATGAGAATATTTCCTTTGGAAGTTCTTTTCCATATTCTGGAAAGGGGTTGGTTGGAAGCCTTTCTTCCGTTGATTCATTCTGTCATGTTTCTTATCCTTCCAAGCCTTGGAAATTTCAAATCATTGTGTGTACAGATCATAGCAGATTCGAGCCTTTCTAAATACTTCTCTTGACTTTTTGGGGTTGTCGAATTCAATTTTATTCTTGTATGACTGTGGCAGATAACTTAAGAATTGTTGTATTTTTACTTTATCTTCCTTGATGTAGGGTACAAATCTCAATAATTCAAGAAATTTATTTATCAGGTCATCCATGGTCATTTTCGCGAGCCTTAGCTCATAAAATTCCTTAGTCTTTCTTTCGTAATAGATTTCTGATAAATACTGTTTCTTGAAGCATTTCTTGAAATCTGGCCATTCCATCTGTTTTTCTTTTAATCCCTTGGCCAGTTTTAGGTCTTGCCACCAGATACTCACCTTTCCCTTCAAGTTATAAATGGCCATTCAAACTTTCATGTTACTAGAATAATTATAGATTTGGAAGTATTTATTTATATCCAGTAACCATGCTTCATCTTCTTCACCCGTCCTGGATTCTCCGTCAAAGGTGGATGGTTTGATCTTCTTGAATTCACCTTCCAGGTGATCCACCCATTTTCTTTTCCTTCCTATGACTGTTGTGTCTCTTGTTGCTTGCCTGCATTCGGAAGAACTATTCTCATTTTATCTTTTAGGATGAGAATTTTTAGAGGCTCTTTTGCTGAATTCTTCCTCCTTGTCATTGTCTTTTGAACTCTTTTTTGTTACGATGTTGTGCATCAACACTTCATTTATTTATTGCTGGTCTTCATGTGTTTTTTTCAGTTTCTCATTATCTGCCTTGAAAACTTGCAGTTCCACGATAGGGTTCCAAATTTTTTCCAGAACGTAGGTGGCTGAACTTCCTTCACTATTCTGTATAGGTTCTTTAGAAGGTCCTTGATCGGGATTCTCTTCAAGTCTAATCTCCTCTTCATTTTGTTCTGCCATTATCAAAAAAAAAAAAAAAATCAGTTTGTAACAGTAAGCATTTTTGTTAGTTTTTCTTTTAAAAGAAATAAAATGTACTAAACGAAATTGGCCTTTCCCTAAGGTCCAAGTGTTGTAACCTTTAGCTCTGATACTATATGTAATGTACCCCAAATTTACGAAATATTTTTTTTTTTGTTAGGTGCATTAACACTTCTTGACTCTTCCCTATTTGTTCCACATAACTTTAGTATCATCACATCAACAATATAATGCATGATTTTACTTACGACGTCTATTTAGAGACTATAGCCTACATATACCATCAATGATACAATTCTTATCACTGTACGTTTATATGAGTTATTACCAAAGGATCTACCTTATAACAAAAACTCAACATTGTCCACTTTGTATCCACTAAATGAATACTTAAAGCTTACCCATATATAACCCCCATATATGGTGTCCTTACTTATGCCTTTATATAATATGTATTATATATATATATAGCCATAAATGATAGTCTTATTCTTGTAAAATTTTAAGGATAAGGTATTACATTCACTACACAGAATTCCTTAACGTTGCTAATAGACAAGTATGTGGCCATATAATACATACCGTACCCCGACTGTATACATATTATAACTATCATACACAGAGGTCGTATCTCATTAGTTTTTAAAACTTAACAAGGTAACTACCAAAGTAATACGTGCTAGTTGTATTGCAAAGGTTACTCAGTGCCCAAGTATTAACGTTTATAAGGTTGATTTCCATCGAGACGTGATAGGTCATAGACCCTAATGCCCTGGTAATTCTCTTAACGCACACTTAAATCCTAAACCAAACAACATGAATACCCACCTAACCTGGTGACATGGCCTAGCATTGAATGCAATTTTGCAAACTATGTTAATGGCGGGTGTCAAGTATGTTTGTAACACATTAATCATATGGCTATTCAATTAAGAGGGGGTCCTGTAATGTATTGGATATTGAGGTGACCATGCCCAATGGGAGATCACCATATCCTATTATTCGCATGGCAAGGTACTACGCATTTCCCATCAGTTGTTACTTTGCATTAGCAATAGTTTCATGTCACTATTGTATTGTTCCCTTTTGGCTTCGAGTTTTTGTGAAAACCCCTACCTTGTATTGTATGCACTCAACGTTAACCTTGAAATGATTTTCCCTGTATGGATGGCCGGTTGCTTGGATCAGACTTGGCCTGGGTAGAAAATATGCAGGCGCACACCAGTTGGATTCCTCCCTAAGCAAGGTAAGGCAAACTCTCTTTGTTTCTTCTAAAACCCTCCGACTCTTAGATAACGCATTCACATCTAGCCGTTGTATCTGTTTCCTCTCAGTTCTTCAGGGTTGAAGTTTTTTTTTTGGAACTAGGTTAGAGTATATCTCATTTTGACTGGTGCCCTTCAAATATTCAAGGTTTTTGTTCTAATTCCATTTTATTTTTCCATGAAAAGTCTCATAGTTTTACACCCTGTGATAGGTACTTTACCACCGTCAAAGAATTCATAGCAAGTCCTGAAATTCTTATGTATTAGCATTCCAAGTGAAAAATATGGTAAGCGTATAACTAGTTCTCTAATCCCTAACAGATTCACACTCGGTGTATTTTTAGTTATCGTATTGCATATTCGGTATGTTTTACTGTTTCCATTTTTTTGTTATCCTTCTTTGTGAAACTTGTGAATACATTTACAAGGAGGTATGCGACCCTCTAATGCATTTTGTATCTTTCACTTTGAGTGCGTGGCGAACAATGGTCCAATTAACTTACCCCTTTACTTATAAGTCAATACTTGGCATCTGTACAAGAACTGCGTAAAGGCCCTTTGTGTATTAAATTCCACTATAATTTGTACATCATATATTCTTATATAATTTTCAACCTTGAATCCTTTGTTCTTGAATCTTTGTTTTTAAATAGCAAATCTATATTTCTTCCGTGTAAAATAAATAGTATGGTGAATTACCTTTCATACCCTGTATAATTCCCTTCTAAAGATAAGACAATACTCTATGGAGAAAAGTGATTTCATTATGTGCATAATGCGTATTTTAATGCTATGTTTATGCATACGATTACGTCTGAGTTTTATATAGCGCAGGTGTAAATGAATCTCGAAATGTCGAATCTATGTCGAGGAACTTGCAATTTGAAAATCCTACAAGGAACCCGAATCTCTGTTTTGTAGTTTCACTGTATTTTATTTTTATAATAATCATAGATAAATTCCATTTTTAACAAGGTACAAGATCAGACAAAATCATATTATGAAATGTTCTTTGTTGTTCAATTGACTTCCTATGTGGAAGAAAATCGTGACTTAGGTTCTGTATAAGTTTACACATGCAGAGTTTATCCTCTATGGGGTTTCCCAACTGTACTTCTGGGTGTTTTAAATGTTTTAACACAATTTAGTATTTGTTTAAATCCTTAAGCGTCAAAGTATTATTCCTTGGTAAAAATAACTAATGATGGGGCCCTGTCTTCTTTTTCGAGGGTACACATCAGCCATTCTTGGGAGCGAATCAGGGAACGCCTTCATGCTTAGAAAGGTATTCGAGTTCTGGTCTTGGCACATAAATGCAACTTCATAGATTCTTTTTACTGGTGGTACATGATTCCTTACTCTAGGGAACTCCACTGTAATAAATTTTTATCCAGGTTCTCATGGATTATACAGGTTGCAATTTATAAATCTTCAAATAAATATACAGGTTGTTGAGAAACCATTTTGAACATTAAATAGTTAAGGGTACAACTACTATAGCATTCTTTGGTAGACTATTAATTCATTGCTGATCTGCGGTTGTATACATCAGGAACATATAATTTTTTATAGAAAAGGATTGTTATTTGTTTTATCTATTTTTATGGTACCTTTACAGAATCTGAAATGGTACTCTGCATATATATATATATATATATATACACACACACACACACACACACAGTTATCTTCTATAGAAGCATGTCCTCATTTAAAGGTTACTAGAAAACCTACAATAGTTCTAACATTCTTTATGCCTGACTATACATATACATACATCACCATCTATACACGTATAATCCCAATTTCATTAGCTTTACTATCTTTGCTCAATGAGAATATTCAACATGTATAAATAATTATCACATAACCATCTCATTCCTATCAGCTAATAATCAAAAAAATATTTAACAAGAGGACAAGTAGAGTTAGATATATGAATGAGATGTTGGGACACAAATGGAACAACCAAGTTCCAGCCAGTCATAGAAAAGAACAACCAATTTACTTTCTTGGTTCACCCCTTATCTTAACGATGAGTCCATAAGGGAGAATTGAAATGATCCTCTTTTGCTACAATCCTCTTTTCAGATCAGAGAATTCCCTTGCCTCACACTAAATAGTGCTCATAAAAACAAGTAATATCCTTTATCCAACATACTAAGTAGCATCCTACCTCCTCCATATGTTGTATTTATTTTCATCTTGTGCCTAGGTCTTTCCTTTCCTCCTTGGGAAATTTCTCAACTTTACAAAACCCTGATTTTCAGGGGCTACTAGTGTTCAAATCCCTCATTTGCCACTTGTAAAAATCACCACTGAGGCAACTCAAATATGTTCCCCACTCACGGAGTTATAGTCAGTTGTTTTCAACTAGGTTGTTCCATTTGTCTTCCAACATTTAATATATAAAAATATTTGTCCTTTACACGTGTCACAATAAACAAACTAGCTGGGAAAATCAAATCCTTGCCCAACGGTCATAAATAATTAATTACAATAATCAAATTCTAGATTCAGATTTGCCAAAAATGGCAAATAATTTGCAAATTCAAATTTGCCAAAAACATAAATTGATTCCCAAGTACACATAGAATTTAATAATTAATTATTTTTGGGGATATTACAACACAGAGGTGAAGTCGACCAATGAATGGCTTCCACTTGGCCCGGTCATGTGTTGCCACGTGGAAACGGGAAAATGTACAAGGACACCCAACAATATAATGTTTTAAAAAAAGGTGGGGTTGGCTGGCGCCAACCCCCAATCTGCCATATTAAACTATATATCTCGCCAAATCTGGTCGGTTGGAGCCACGATCCGCCAAACTTATCGTCATCGCCAAAGTTAGCATGAGATCCCATGGGATTCAAACTATAACACACATATATAACACATGGTGTATTAAAATGGAGGTCTGCAGGTTTGACCCCGCAACTTCCCCCAACAAAACGCCTTAATTTACATCCACCAACCAATAGTCCAAATGACTTCATTGCTAAATCCGTCCTAATTTTTATTTCAAAAATGGATTTTGTCAGTGAACGAGGGTCAGACCAGTGTGCGTGATAGGTCGTACCACGGCACAAAAAATGATATAGAAGGATAGTCATTAACGCAGACTGCAGGCACGCAAACTGAGAAAAAATTTCTCATCGGCTTGAAAGTGCCAGACTCAGATCGAGTTGTGGAGACAGTCATTTTTGGGTAATTTGATGCCACAAATTCAGTGGTGTTGTTTGTCTTCTGATCAGAGCAAAGATTCTACAGCTTAACTCTAGAATGAGGTATACTTATGTATTTTTCCAAATTCTTTTGTTGAGTTAATAAAAAGGGCTACCCATTTGAGAGAAGAACCTGGAGACATAGTCCACTAGGGACGAACTCTGTTATCAAGTTTTTGTGTTCAGAACTGATGCATATGTCTCTTTATTATTGAGTTTTTGCTTCTTTATTGTGCACTTCATTTTATGCTCATTTAGTATAATTATTTAATAAGTCACATCAATGAAAAGATCCCAGATCATGTTGGAATGAGAGCAATCATATTTGATTTGAATTGTTGAGTGTGAATGCTTACTAGGGCCAAGCATAAACAAGGTGAAGGGACACTTAATACCTTCAACCCAGAAGTTGGTCGTGCATCCCGAAGGAAGAAAATGGTCGAAGAGGAAAAGCGTGATGAACAGGAGAAAAACTTCAATATGGTATTTTATCGCATGTCAGAAATGGTCGAGCGAATGTATGGAGACTACGAGAAGAATATGAAGAAGAAAAGGAAGAAAAACGAAGCACAAGCAAATGATAATGCTTCACTGAATCAAGAGGCTGGAGGAGATCATCCTAAGCCTCCATATTCACCATCGAGTTCCAGATCTTCTTCATCTGTTCATTCTCATCATTCTCATCATTCTAGCCATAAAGCTTCTTTTAAGAAGCCGTTATCAAAGATTGATGTAAAATTTGTTTTACCTATGTTTAATGGAGATTCTAATCGTGAAAAGATAGATAATTAGATCCGACAAGTTGAAGTATATTTCCTTGTTCAACATATATATAAAGAGGAAGTTAAAGTGCAATTGGCCTCTCTAAGGTTGGAAGGCACCGCTCTTGTATGGTGGGAGAGAAAACTTCGGGACATAAGTAAGTGTGGTAATCTTATTTCCTCATGGTCGGAATTTAAATCATCAATACGGAATAAATTTTATCCATTGGGTTATTTACATAAAGCAATGATGGAATGGAAAACTTTAAGACAAAGTAAAGGTCAAACTGTACAAAGTTTCACCAAAGAATTTAGGAAGAAAGCTCTTGTATTAAACATTCCTTTAGTGTTGGAAATATTGTCATTGATGGCAAAGGCTGAGGCAAAGGAAGAATAAGAGTTTTCATGTAAGGAAATCAGTGTATGGTTGAGTTTTGGATGGGTGTGAATGATCGTTGAAGAAGGTAGTCGACAGTCGTTAGATCTGCAGAAGCTGCGAGGGAGATAAGCCATCGGGAATTCCGTAGGCATGTGCATGGTGACATCGAAAATTCCGAAACCTCGATGAGTGGTTTGGCCTATAGCCAAAAGGGCTAGCGTGTGGAAAGGGGCGCATCGGAATCGGGGATCGGGACTTTGAAATGTCCAATTCACTTGACAACGAAAACCCTGAAATCGCGATATGCGATTTCGCGATTTAATCGCACCTGTTAAAGCAAGAATGAGATCTGGATCATTGATTTCCTTCATCGGAGAATCGAGAATCGGAGTTTCGCGAGTCCCATGAACAATTGCATCACACATCGCGAAATCGCGAAATGCGATTTCCCAATAAGGCAGATAGCGTGTGGGCCACCCTGGAGGATAGGTGGCAGGTGCTTCATCGGAGAATCGGGAATCAGAGTTTCGCGACTCCCGTGAACAAGTGCATCAGACATCACGAAATTGCGATACACGATTTCCCGATAAAGAAGATAGCGTGTGGACCACCCCGAAGGACAGGTGGTGGGTCAAAGGCCTGTCGGAGGACCAGCGTATCGGGAATCGGCAAATCGGTATTCCCGTGAATGAAGGATCGGGGAGGAAACCCCAACGCAGAATCTGAGCCATCCATTCAGTGGGACACATGTCAGGAGCACGGAGGAAGTCGGGGATCGGCAAATCGCGAACTCAAGTGGCAAAGAAACTATTACATAAGGAATGTCAAAACCTGATTTAAAATGTGCATGTAGGTTTAATTCAAATTTTAATGAGGGACCCGAGCAATAGGGACCCGATTTTCCCTTCGCATTATTGGTTCATGACGCCGAGATCTTGAACCCTAGTTGAATATTAAAAAGAGGGTAGTGGAGTAAACCAATGAGATGATTAGTGTTGAATGGTTTTTGACCCATGGTCTTAAGAAGGGGTCGATGCCCTTTTCTAGTGTGATCTACAAGAAAAGGGGGCGGTAAGGATTTTGATAAGCAGCAGGGGCCTTTTTGCAGGATGTGGAGACCAGTTTCTGACAGTAGGGACATCTACAGGTTGTTGAGGTCATTTGTGCAGGCCGCATGGAAGGTTTGAGCAGGGAGGAACCTCATTGGGGCAGTTGGGTGGCATATCTACATTGACAGGGAGTTCTCTACAGTAGGTTTAGCAACCAGAAGAGTGGAGGCATCATCTCCAGGTTTATTGTCTTGTTTAATAAGTGTTTAGGATACTTTTGCAGCTGCCTTGCAGTCAGTAGATCTATGTTTCCTTTAGAGATAATTGCAGTTGTTGTCATAGCCACTAGAAAATTCTGTATTGATGTGATTTTGGGATACAAGTATTAATAAGATGCCAGAACTGTCTCTTCTAAAAGAAGATGATGGCCAGCACATAGAACACATGTGAATCTGGGGTTGAAACTGCCTGATCCAGTGTGAAAATAGATGAAACGCGGTCAGCAGTGAGTCTGAGGGTTAAAACCTTCAGTAGAGGCATCCTACCAGTAGAAACTGGTGCTATCTTCAGGGGGTTGAAGCTCCCTTCCAGGAAAGGTTGGTAAACGAGAGAAGGTTGGAGCCTTCTGCAGGTAGAAGCCTACATACTAGTATGAGTCTGCACTAGTACAATGTTGTAAAACGTTTTCTTAATAATAATTATTGAAGACAGAGACAACAACAGCGGTGGTTTTCTCCCGATTTGGGTTTCCACCTTAAATCCTGGTGTTCATGTGTCTTACTCATGTGCGTTGGTTTATTTGTTATTTACTGCATTGAATTACTGCTTAATAGACATCTGATGAATGAAGAAATTAATAATAAGATCTCTGAATGCACTCTTGTTTTCTTAAGACTATACAATAGCTGGTCTCTACAAAGTAGCCTAAGGTTTTCAAGGAAAGAAAAGACAAAATCAATTGATTGCTTGAAATATTGATTCACCCCCCCCTCTCAGTATTTCTCAACAATTGGTATCAGAGCCAAGTTCTTCTGAAAAGGCTTAGCCGCTAGAAGGAAGATCAATCAAAATGAGAAATCAAGACGGAATAGCATCTAGCAGGCCTCCACTCTTCAATGGAAACAATTTAATCTTATGGAAAACAAGGATGAGATCTTATCTTTAGTCTCTGGGAGCAGACGTATGGGCTATTGTTGAAGGAGGATATCAATATCCATCTGCAGTACCAACAGATCCAACAAAAAGAAAAACCTACGAAACAAATGCAAAAGCAGTCAATGCTCTGTTAGGAAGCCTAACTGAATCAGAATTTGTCAAAGTCATGCAGCTGAATACAGCAAAGGACATATGGGACAAAATCATTCTGAGTTATGAAGGTGATGCAAAGATAAAAAGTGCTAAACTGCAAACTCTCAGAATTCAATATGAGAATATTAAAATGAATAATGAGGAAAGCATTGCCAATTTCTTTTTACATCTTGATGATGTTGTAAATCGCATGAGAAATCTGGGAGAAACAATAACCAAATCTACTTTGGTGAAAAAAAATTTAAGATCCCTAACTGCAAAATTTGAGTCAAAAGTATCAGCTCTTGAAGAAAAGCAGGATCTTCAAAATATTACCATGGTACAACTACATGGCATACTAACTGCTTATGAAATGAGAAGAGGAGGACCATATAAAGTCAAAGAAGCAGTCTTTAGAACTTCTACAAAAGGAAAGGAAGTACAAATAACAGAAGGATCATGGTAGATCTCAGAGGAAGATGAGATAAACTTCGTAAGGAAACTTCAAACTGGGACATGATGGTTCAGAGGTAAGCTTCCTTTCAAATGTTTTGATTGTGGAAGAGTTGGCCATTATGCTGCTAAGTGTCCTTATAAAGAAACACATAAAAAGGGGAAGGAAGTAGCAAGAAGGAATAAGAATCATTTTTCTAAAAAGAGT
>ML785142.1:458327-480279 GCA_009831015.1 Picea engelmannii
TAGACATCTGATGAATGAAGAAATTCATAATAAGATCTCTGAATGCACTCTTGTTTTCTTAAGACTATACAATAGCTGGTCTCTACAAAGTAGCCTAAGGTTTTCAAGGAAAGAAAAGAGAAAATCAATTGATTGCTTGAAATGTTGATTCACCCCACCTCTCAGTATTTCTCAACATTTAGATTCTTATGAAACTTTAATGAAGTATATTGGTGCACTTCACAGTTATATTCATCATAATTTACTATTGTTTAACCCCACTAGTCTTGATGAATTTTGTGTGCAAGCCGTTCACCTTGAGAATAGGGGAAATCATGTTCAAGAAGATACCACAAAGAAACCTTCCAATTTCCCACATAAGAAGTTTAAAATTTTTAAAAGGAAGGACAAAAAGACCACCAATGTAAAGAGGGAAGAAGGAAAGGAATCTTGCACTCATTGCAAGAAGAATGGTCATGATGATGACCACTGTTGGAAATTCCATCCAGAAAAAATACCGAAACAATTCGGTGGAAAGGGGAAGACAAAGACCGTTGCTACAGTGCAACAAGATCTTTGTTCTGATTCAAGAGATGAAGAAAATATCACAATGGTTGGAGTACAAGGTAAAGATTCCCTTCATGCTAGTTCAAATTCCAATAATGAATCTTATGATCATGAATTAAAGAGGAATGATTTATTTCACATAAGGGTTGTATCTACGCACACTAATATAGATACATTATTTGATTTGGGTGCCCAAGTAAACTTGGTATTTGAATAACTTGTCAAAAAGATGGGTCTTGAAACTAAACCACATCCAAAGCCTTATCCTCTTCATTGGGTATGTGATAAAGAAAAACTTAATGTCACCAAACAATGTAGGGTCAAATTTTATATTACATCAAAGTTGATTGATGAAGTGAATTTGGATGTTGTATCACTTGATATATGTGGCATAGTGCTAGGGAGTCCTTATGTTTATGATAGGAAAGCAAACCTCTTTCGTCATGAGAACAAATATCACCTTACTAAAGGGGGAGTGAAATATATTGTTAGATCCCACATCATGAGGGTAAACACAACACTTGTTAGTGTAGGACAAATGAAGAGATGCATACACACTAATAAGAGATATGTACTCATGGTCGTAAGGGAAAAGGATGTCGGAACACACGACGCCCTCCAAGGATGTGATCCTTCCCATAAGAAAGAATTAAGTGATATTGTTTCTAAGTATGATGATATTTTCAGGAACCAGATGGATTACCTCCTAAGAGGGAAACAACATGAAATACATCTTCAATAGGATTCTCCTCTTCCTAATGTGGGCATAAACATGATGTCAGTTGTAGAGATGACATGGATCAAAAAGTAGGTACAATACTTATTGGATCAAGGGGTCATCAAGCCCAGTTCATCTCCTCGTGGTTCTCCGATCATGATGGTGCCAAAGAAGGATAGAACATGGAAAATCTTTGTCAATTATCGAGCCTTAAGAAAAATCACAGTGAAAAATCGATAGACTCTTCCTCGTATAGATGATTTACTTGATCAATTAAATAATTCTTTTTATTTCACTAAGTTGGATCTGCGCAGTGGATATAGTCAGATCAGGGTTGCAGAACATGATGCATCGAAAACTACCTTTAAAACCAAACAAGGATTGTTTGAGTGGTTTGTTATGTCGTTTGGGCTTTGTAATGCTCCAACAACCTTCATGCATGTGATGAATGATGTATTCATGCCATTTCTAGATGATTTTGTAATTATATACTTAGACAACATTCTTATATTTAGTGGGAATTTGGATGAACATGTAAGGCATATAAAGAAAGTATTAGATACTTTGCAAAGAGAAAAGTTGTATGCAAAATTGTCCAAATGTGAATTTGGCAAGACTACACTTGTGTACTTAGGTCATATTGTAGGAGGAGGACAATGGGAAATTGATCCTTCCAATATTGATGTAATTGTAAATTGGCCTGAGCCCAAAAATGTAACCAAAGTACAAATCTTCTTAGGTAAATTCCAATACTAGAGGAGATTCATTTCAAACTTCTCATTTATTGCAGCTTCTTTGCATTCCTTAACTAGTGTGAAGAACACTTTTCAGTGGGGAGGAAAGCAAAAAAAGGCCTTCGACACTTTCAACGAAAATATCAGTACCACACCTATATTAACATTGTTGAATCTTCAACACCCTTTTGAGATCAAGACAGATCCCAGCGGATAAGCCATGGGTGTAGTATTGATGCAATATTATAAACCTATCTGTTACCACTCTAAAACTTTTAACCAAGCTGTTGTTAACTATCCTACATATGATAAAGAGTTGTATGTGTTAGTTCAAAGTGTAAAGAAATGGAAGCACTACTTGTTAGGTAAGGAAACAACCATACATATAGATCACCGACCTTTAGAGTATCTCCAAACACAAACCAAGATGCAACAATCTGAGCATTACAGGTGAATGGGTTTTATTCAATGGTTTCATTTGGTGATCAAATACAAAAATGGTACAAGTAACAAGGTAGTTGATATGCTTTCTAGACCTCCTATTGTTGCTTCTATTATTTTCAAGAATGCTTCTTTATCTCATGATATATATGTGGAACAATATGATGTTGATGAAGATTTTAAAGAAGTATATGAGAAGCTAACCCATGGTGCACATGTAGAGAACTATTATCTGCAGGGGAAACTACTCTACCATCTTGGAAATCTTTGTATTCCTACAAGTGAACGAGTCCATGTAATACGATAAGATCACACTTCTCTTGTGTCTGGGCATTTTTGGGTAGGAAAAAATATGGCTCATTTGCAAAGGTTTTGTTACTGACCTCAAATGAAAGAAATTGTAACTAAATATGCAAAGGGATGTGTGATGTGTTCTACGTATAAGCCCACTAATAGAAAATTGGGGCTATGCTCACCACTTCCTATTCCATCCCATCCATGGGAGAGTATCTCCATGGATTTTGTATGGGGTTTACCAATGTTGAAAAGGGGTCATGAATATTTGTATGTTGTAGTGGATAGGTTCAACAAGATGTGTATCTTGATGCCATGTAAAAAACAGATCATTGTTGAGCAGACTGTTAATCTCTTCTTTCAGTATGTTTGGGTTCACTTTGGGTTACCTAGATCCATAGTCTCGGATCGAGATACTCGAATCCTTGGAGATTTTTGGAAAAACTTGTGGAGAATGATGGACACCAAGTTTAAGAGGAGCACTACTTTCCATCCATAGACCAACAAACAGATAGAGGTTGTTAACCGAACAATGGTACTTTTTCTTCGAGGCTACTGCAGTAAGAATCCCAAGTTATGGGATGAACAAATACCCTATGTACATCATTCTTACAATCGAGCCTTCCATTCATCCACTCAGTGTTCTCCATTCGAGACATGTTTTGGGTATTTGCCTAAGGTCCCTTTGGACTTGATGTATGGGAAAGATGTCGATTCAAATGAAGAAACAAATAAAGACAGGGCCCGCAAGTTCATTCAAAGGATCCAACAGGCACACCAAGCAATCAGGGAACAGTTGGAGAAAATTCAAGTACGGTCCAAAGCTTGACATGACAAACATATGGTTGATCGTCAGTTCTAGGTTGGAGACCAGGTATGGCTTCATGTCAGCAAGGAAATATTGAAGGGTGGGGGCAAGAAACTCAATCCCATCCGATATGGACCCTTCACTATTTTGGAGAAAAGACGTACCGGTCCTTTTTGTTTAGATCTTCCACAATATATGCATATTTACTCAGTTGTAAATGTGGAAAACTTGAAACTTTTTTAGCCTCCCATGATCATGGATTGGGGTGAGGAAGTTTCAATACCTCCAGTTGATGAGTTTTCTCCTGAGTACTTGGATGAGTTGAAGGAAGATATCACCCTGGACAGAAGGACGACGACTTCACGCAGGGGTGATGTTGATTATCTTTGAATGGGATTAAAGGGCACATATCCAACCAAGGAAAAGTGGATTGAGAATGACAAGGTGAGGGAAATATTCCATCACTTATCTATTGATTGATTAAATCTTTTGGTGGTCCAAAAAGCTCTCAGTGAGAAGCCGTGATCCAAAAAGGATCCATAGAAGACTAAGGATAACTCAGAATTCACAGAAGCACCTTAGTAAGCTCAGAATGGTCTCAGCAGATAGAGAAAGAGAAAAACTTCAAAGTCCTAAAAACTCAGTGAAATTGGCATCATCGCGAAGAGCATGTCACAATATTTCCAGCAGCGTAAATGACCTGTCAAACAGAGTTAAGGATCAAAAGATATTCGCGATCAAATTTTTGGTCAAACTAGTCGAGTCAGCATCCGTACTGTTGACGTCATCATCTGTACGGATGACATCAGTGTCCGTACAGGGTACGTGGCACATGAAGATGGAAACATGTGTCATGATGACATCAACATGATGACGTGGAAGCACCAGAGGCTTCCACATGTCACTCATTTTTGGTATTTTCTAGTCAATCCATGGGCCAATGGGAAAGCGCTATGTGGCATCTATACAACCACTCAACAAGTGACATGGTGAGCTGACCAAGTAGAGGCGACGTGGCAGTGACTGTAGACAGAAGTGACGTGAGCTAATGAATGGACGCCACGTGGCCCATTCTTGGGATTCCACGTGGCAGCGGGAAAATGCACAAGGACACCCAGCAACCGAATTTTTAAAAAAAAAGGGGGGTTGGTTGGCGAGCCCAACCCCCAATCCACCATATTAAACTATATATCCCACCAAATCTGGTCGGTTGGAGCCACAATCCTCCAAACTTATTGCCATCACCAAAGTTAGCAGGAGATCCCACGTGATTGAAACTATAACACATGTATATAACCCACACTGTATTAAAATGGAGGTCCGCGAGTTTGACCCCACAACCTCCCCCAACAAAGCGTCTTAATATACATTCGCCAACCAATAGGCCAAACGACTTTGTTTCTAAATCCGCCCCAATTTTCATTTAAAAATTGGATTTTGTCAGTGCACAGGGGCCAGACCACGACGAGCGATAGGTCGTACCAGGGCACAGAAAATGACGCAGAATGACAGTCATTAATGCATATTGTAGGCATGCAAATTGAGACAAAATTTCTCATGGGCCTGAAAATACCAGAGTCAAATCAAGGCACGGAGACAGTTATTTTTGGGTAATTCGATGCCACGAATTTAGTGGTGTTGTTTGTTTTATGATCTCAACAAATCTTATGCATCTTAACTCCATAATGAGGTATACTTATCTATTTTTTCAAATTCTTTTGGTGAGTTAATAAAAAGGCCTACCCATTTGAGATCCAGACCCGGAGAAGTTGTCCACCAGGGACGAACTCTGTTATCAAATCTTTGTGTTTAGATCTGATGCATATGTCTCTTCATTATTGAATTTTTCGTTCTTTATGGTGCACTTCATTTTATGTTCATTTAATACAATTCTTCAACAAGTCACATCGATGAAAAGATCCCGGATCAACTGGATTCAATGTCCCTCATCCGAAACCTGAGGGGAAGACACCTCTTTCTCTGACTTCTGAATGGATTATGGGCTCATCTCTTAAGATAATGAAGT
Source organism: Picea engelmannii (assembly GCA_009831015.1). Classification (NCBI taxonomy): domain Eukaryota; kingdom Viridiplantae; phylum Streptophyta; class Pinopsida; order Pinales; family Pinaceae; genus Picea; species Picea engelmannii. The sequence goes on from ML785142.1 coordinate 463,895, forward strand.
TGGATGAAGAGGAGGATTTGGATGAGACAACTTTTCACTGACTTGAGCGGGATGTTTGCAATCCTTTGAGATTACTTGATGGTCGTTATTACATCCCACCCACCAAGTATATTTTCGAAGCTTTATATTATTTTTAGGCCCTTTGGACAATGGGTTGCAAGATATCTCGTTTCAAAACAAGATATGCAACGCAACGAAACTCTCTCATAGTCTAGTTTCTAAGATCAAGAATAATTTTTACTGGTAAGAATAACTTTAGCTTGGAATCCTTTACTGAAGTCAATTTCCATGCAAATACGGACAAAGGTGGAAGTGTTGTGCCTTGTAGTTTCACGATATGCAAAGTGGAACTTTCCCAAAACCGAATCGATGGCTTCAAGAGAGGGTAAACCCAAAAAATGCAAGGGAAGGTTGGAAAGCCTCAACCAAAGAGGAGTTGAGGAGAGAATGTCACTAGTTGGATTGAAAGAAGGAGATTGGGAGTTCATGCACAGACCTGAGTTACCCCAAAACCATGGAATTGAGTTGAAAATCAGATCCTGGTCTTCCTCAATGTCGAAATCTAAAATGAAGAATCCTTGAGAACAAGGATGAATGAAAGCTTGTTGTTGCATAATAGGGATCCAAGTAGTCGAGATCCAATTGTTGAGATCCGCTAAATTTGGCCAAAAACCATTGAAACGACAGACCAAACTCATGGATCTGAAGTATTCTTCCTCTTTCTCAACATCCTGTCTCATGGGAATGGTAAGGGGAGGGGCTTCTTGAACCTGAAGAGATGAATAAGGAGCAGAGACTCGCTAAACAACATCTCGAAAAGAGTCACTAGAGTGTGAAATTGTCCTGGACATAGAGATGAAGGAAAGGCCCAAGGGAATGGCAAGGGGAGGGGCTTATGAAGAGATGAAGGAGCAGAGACCCATTAAACAACATCTCAAAAAGAGGCACTAGATTGTGAAATTGGCCCGGACATAGAGATGGAAGGAAAGGCCCCAGTGCCTGGGGAACCTGCAAAAATGATCGAAACACAACCATGGTCGACGAGGAAGGGAAAAACGATCTGCAAACCCAACTCACTCAAATGCAGCTAGCTGCCATGATTAATCTTATTTTTGTTAATATAAATTATTTAAATTTATTTTATTAAATAAAAAAACAAAAAAATTGTAATCTTTCTTAAAATAATTATAAATCATAAATATTATTATTTTTTAAATGTAAATATAAAACAACTACCTTAACTACTTTACCATGTGATTGTGTTTCTCGTAGGAAGTCCGTTCTCATTACATGTCAGAAAATATTAATGAAAAAACTCACTTTCGTGAGCCTTAAACTTATAACCTCGTTCTCACCAAAGAGTTATTTGAGCATCAACAGTATATGTATATTTTTCAACCATGCTTATCGTGATTACCGAGGTATTACTGCAGACCATAGCCATGAATAAAAAACCCAATATTTAACCTAATTTAATAGATGTTTTTGGGTTCCGTTGTCTAAACGCGGTACATTTTGGTATTTTTTTACAGGAACTTCATTACATAAATTTGGGTGAAATAGTCTATCTAAATTGTATATTTTAATGTATAAATATATTCAGCATCTTGAAAAAATACTGTAACACTTGCAATATAATATATAGATTCAGTAATTCAAATTTATAAATATAAAATTTCTGACTCGAGATTAAATTGAATAACTCAAAATATAAAAAGAGAATTTTAAAAAAAACTAATACTAAGAAAAAAAAATAAAAAAAAAACTTAAAAAGTTTAGACTATGCAATTTTTAATTCTTCATTCATTTTATATCGTTCATTGGATATATAATTTCCATTGGATTTTTTATATACAATTCCGGACAAGTTTAAGAAGTTGAATGTTAAAGGACTCATGACCACCAACAATAATAAGATTACCCTTATTCAATCAAACTACCATTTTTGGAGCATCTTGCAAATTATGATTTTTGTAGCATCTTGATAAAGACACTATTGTATTCTCAAAATTTATAAAATACAATTAAAACTAGATACCTAGATACTCATGACCACCAACAATGGTAAGATTATCCTTATTCAATCAAACTATGATTTTTGGAGCATCTTGCAAACTATGATTTTTGTAGCATCTTGATGAAGACACTATTGTATTCTCAAAATTTATAAAATACAATTGAAACTAGATACCTAAATACTCAATGTTCTACATAAAACACATAAATGCATGCTCAAAAAGATCAGCTAAAAGAAAATCAGAAAAAAAAACTCAAAGCTGTTTTTTTATATTTAGTTATATACCTAAATATTCAATGCTCTACATTAAACACATAACACATGCTCAAAAAAACCAGCTAAAAGAAAACAAGAAAAAAAATCAAAGCTGCTTTTTATATTTAGCTATATACCTAGATACTCAATGCTATACATAACATGGATGCATGCTCAAAAAGACCAGCTAAAAGAAAACAAGAAAAAAAAGACCAGCTAAAAGAAAAAGAAAAAAAACTCATAACTACTTTTTATATTTAGCAAGCCATACATAAGTAAATTTTATCGAAAATTAACACATGGATACATGGTCAAAAAGATGAGCTAAAAGAGAACAAGAAAAAAAACTCAAAGATGCTTTTTTATATTCAGCAAGCCATGCACGAGTCAATTTTATCCAGAATTCCAGCAGCAATAAAGTCAAAGGGAAGCATGGGATACACTAAAAACTACATATCAAGTTTGAACGAGGTAAAACTGTCAACTTTAATTACTAAGAGGATATTTTGAAAGTTTATCAAGGAAAGAGAATCTATGAATGATTTGTTCATGCATGTTATGGGGATGGTAAATTCAATGAGATCTCATGTGGATACTTTAATAAATCATAAAATAGTTGAGAAAATATTAAGTAGGTTGATTGTCATATTTGATGTAGTCCCGGTTGTTATTGAGGAATCTAAAGATTTGGCATTAATTTTCTGCGAAGAGCTTATGGGGTCACTTCAAGTACATAAACAACTAATGAATAGGGACGTTGATCACACTTCAATTGAACATGCATTTGAATCACATGTTTACATGGATGATTTAGAAAACAAGGCACTCCTTTAAGAGACCGAGGCATAGGAAGGAGAAAGAGGCATAGGAAGGAGAAAGAGTTCTAATAGAAATAATGTAACATTTTGGTAAATATCGTATTTAGTGTTATTATTGTAAAAAATATGGACAATTTGAGTTTAAGTGTTGGGAAAAAAGATTGGATACTAACGAGTATAGAGATAATTTCATAAAACAAAATGAAAATTTTGATTCTATGTTTATCATTTGTAATAAAATGTTTGGATAATGGTTCTAGCAACCATATGAAAAGAAATAAAAAGTTGTTCTCAATCTTGAATGAATCAATGCAATTTCTAGTAAAACTTGGAAACAAGACAGAGATGCAAGTATTAGTTAAAAGAATAATCTAAATCAAGATAAAGGAAGGTGAGAATAAATATATTTCTCATGTTTTTATATACCGAGTTTAGAGCACAATTTTCTTAGTGTTGGATAGCTACTTGAAAAGAATAATAAGATGTTTCTCTTAACACTTGAAAGTGGAATTCTTCAAAATTTTGAGAGTGGAATTTTGATACTGATTCTTGGTTCTAGAATATAATATTTGGACATCTAAATTTTCATGGTTTTCATTTACTTTACAAGAGCTTATGGTGAATGGATGGTCAATGTTACAAGAAGAATCATGTATATGAAGGTTGTATTCTTGTAAAACAATGCAAATGTTTTTTTCTAGTAGGAAGATCATGAATGACCAAGGTACCTCTTGAAATAGTGAATGCAGATATCTTTTGTCCAATGCAAACAATATCTATTGGTAAATGCATGTATTTCATTCCCTTTATTAACAATTTCAATAAAGTAGATGATTTTTTTTTTTTAAAGATAAATCATAAAATATCAAAATTTTCAAGTAGTTTAAGGCTATTGTAAAGTAAAACAAAAAAATTACTTCTAATGAATTCAATACTTTTTCAAAGAGAATGGAATAAAGAGGAAGTTGTTCACAAGATATACTTCTCTGTAGAATGGAGTAGAAGAATGAAAAAGTAGAGGAACAACTTAAATGGTGTGGATTATGATTAAGGCTAAGGGCCTTCCAAAGGATTTTTGGCAAAATTTGTAGCTACTTCAGTTTACTTGTTGAACACGTGTCCTACAAAGAGTATGAATGGAATGACTCTACAAGAGGATTCAATAATCCAATTTTGGCTAATCTTAGGGTGTTTGGATGCATATCATGTTTTCATGTTCTCAAGAAGAAGTGATAGAAACTAGATTATAAGAGAAAATAGTGCATGTTTCTTGGCTATGGTGGAAAGATAAAGGTATAATCCAGCAAGATAAAAATTGATTTTCAATTTTGATGCAATATTTGATAAGGGGGAGAGTGGCATTGGAAATAAAACACAATGTAGAAAAAATCAACAATTGTGAAGATCTAGAGTCATCAAAAAATAACATATTTCCCCTTCCCACAAACTCTAGTAGAAACTTAGGTTTCATCGGTAGTCATATTTTCTCCTCAATGATGAATTCATCAAGTTCAAGTGCAATTTCATCATCATGTACAAGTCCAATTCCTCCAAGAAAGGTAAGAATCATGAAAGAAATTTATTAGAAGACTAACAATAAAGATGATATTGTGAATTTTCCTTCCCCTCGAATTCAAATAGAACCAAGTTATTATGAAGATGCACTAAAGAAGATTTTGGCATGAAACAATGGTTAATGAAATTGATGTAATAGATAAGAATGAAACATGGGAATGAGTTAATCTCCATCAAGGTAAGGATGTCATAGGAGTCAAATGGGTGTACAAAACAAAACATAAGATAAATCGATTAGTTGAAAGGTACAAGGCTAGATTGGTAGAGAAGGGTTACTCACAAAAACCAAGTATATATTACATAGAAACCATTTCTCCTATTTCATGATTAGATGCTACAAGGACTATTTCGATACTATTGGGCCACTTTAAATAGAAGGTTTTTGAACTAGATGTCAAATCAAAATTTCTGAATGGTGTCTTGGATAAGGAGGTATTTGTGGAGCACCCACTAGGTTACAAAATTATAACTCAAGAACATAAGGTTCGCAAAGTGAAGACATAACTATATGGACTTAAGCAAGCTCCATGGGCTTGGTATGCAAAATAGATTAATACCTTCAACATAAGTGTAGCTGAACCAAATCTCTATGTCAAGTCTAGTGATAAGAATGAATTGTTGATTGTATGTTTATACATAAATGATTTCATTTACATTGGAAATAGAGAGTTGTTTATGGATGGTTTCTATGTCAAGTCTAGTGATAAGAATGAATTGTTGATTGTATGTTTATACATAAATGATTTCATTTACATTGAAAATAGAGAGTTGTTGATAGATGGTTTTAGAGTGGCAATGATGAGATTCAACAAAAGTGTAACTGAACCAAATCTCTATGTCAAGTCTAGTTATAAGAATGAATTGTTGATTGTATATTTATAGGTAAATGACTTCATTTACATTGAAAATAGAAAGTTGTTGATGGATGGTTTTAGAGTGACAATGACCAGTTTGAGATAACATATATAGGTCTAATGTCTAATAAATTATTCCATGAATTATTCCATTAACAATGAGGCTATTTCACAAGAAAAGTATGCAAGTAATATACTTGACAAGTATAAAATGATTTTTTTTAAAAGAGGTAGCACACCTACAAGCTTGGGTAAGAAAGTAACTAAGGATGATGATAGAAATAAAGCAGATCCTACAATCTATAAAAAGTTAGTGGGAACTCTTATGTATCATAGCCACCAAGCTGGAGAAAATGTATGCTTTGAGTTTAATTTCATGATTTATGCAAGAATCAAATGAAATACATTTCCGTGCACATAAGAGAATACTGAGATATGTCAATAGTATATGCAGTTTTGGTATTTTTTACACTTCCTTTCATGTTTCCAATTTGGTTGGATACATGAATAATGATTAGGTATGCTTTCAATTTGAGATCGTGTGTCATTTCATAGTCTTCAAATAAACCAACGATTCTTTCCTTTTCAATAGAAGTTGTAGCAACATTAGTGGTCAAACAATTTGATTGAGATGAGTCCATGACAAGTATTTACAAATTTGTAGAAACAAAGTTTGAGCGATACCACTTTTGATCACAACATTTTTACAATTTTTTATCACAACAGTTTTACAATTTTTATGAGAAAAAATTCAATATTCTATGATCACACTAAGCACATAGATATACGTCATTACTTTTATTATAGAAGTTTTGGAAAATGGACATAGTGAGGGGAAGTTTTACACATCCAATAATCAACTTGGAGATGTATTCACTAGAGGATTATGAAACGAGAACTTTGAAAAGTTAAGATAGATATTATGAGTTATTGCATTAAGCATCAAGAGGAAGAGATTAAAGACATGCATTGATCTTCATTTTAGCAAAGTCAAGTTGTTTCGTAAACCACATGCAAACTAGTTTAGCACTATATGCATTTTAAATTAGATTTTACATAGTGAATTTCCACTCTTTCTTTGCTGTTTTAAATTAGATTTAACAACTCTTTCTTTGCTGTTTCTGAATACAAATTAGAATAAATAATGTAATGGACTCAAAGAAATAATAATAGACAACAACAAGATTCTTCAATATTTGATCACTACAGGGGCAGGATGAGTTTGTTTTATTATGGTGTACGCTGTTTCTAAATACAGATTAGAATAAATAATGTGATAGACTGGAAGAAATAATAATAGACAAACCGCAAGATTCTTCGATACTTGATCGCTACAGGGGCAGCATGACTTTGTTTTATTATGGTGTACTTATTATTGAATACTACATGCTATTAATTCTATTTTACAGCAATGATTAAACCTTCATCCATCCCCTTAAACCCTCCGCTAAACAAACCGATTACTTATTCTCCACTAATTTTTACAAATTCTAATTTTGAAATCGCCGAGGAATTATCAGCTGCACCCTCCAGGAAAACAAAATTTCAGGAATGGGAAACTGGAGATCGGCAATATTCATTAAAGCACTACCTACTGAGGTATGTTGTGCCGTAATAAAAGTAATAACAATCTTGCAATTTTAACATAAATAATAACCTGAAGCAATCTCGTAAAGACTTTTTGTTGCTCAGAGAAGAGCTGTTAGATGAAAAACAGGTTGATCCCTGTATAAGTTTTGACGGTTTCCAAAAACTGCGACTCACACAATGCAAACTATTTGTAGCAAACTTCATGTATCTTTAACAGAGTCGCGAGATTGCCGTCGGCGGACATTTCTAAATCTATTTTTATGTCAATAAGCTGCGATAAATGTTATGCTTAAGTTCTAGGTCGCTAGAAAAGCTTCTCACTAAGTAATTTTTCTAGCATATACTAACCTAATTTTACGGCATATTTTATCTTTATCTATTAAATAATACGAGGCTTAAAGATAAGTCAATAGTGTATATTGATTTATTTTGTTATTATGTATTTATTTAATTTTTTATTTTAAATATTTTAATTTTATCATTATTATGTAGTATATCGGAAAATCATCAAAATACCTAATCCAATTCTATCAAAAACATCCTGAAATCCCCTATTAAATCTACATATTTGAGTAATTATTTACATATAATCTGACTTTTAATAAAATGCTTAGCCGATTATAGCAACTTTTTTTACTCTTACAAGAACCCCTCTCCCTGTCTCGAAGTTGCCACGGTTTCCTGTCTCAATGATTTATTTATCCTTCATCTTTGATTGCATCTTTCAGTGTGGCCCCTTCATATTGCCATGTGATTGTAAGTTATAGTGGTTCCTTGAGTTTTAAAAAATAATGTCAATACAAAAAATGTGTATAAATAAAAATGAGTAACGGAGTCCACCTAAATTCTATATTATTTTTTCCCATATCAACGTTATTCACTTTACTTTCAAAAGGGTGTTATTCCCTTCCCTTTCAAAAGGGTGGGCGTTGGGATGTGTATATGTAGAATGGATGATGGTATGAAAAATTATACATCTTTTACCCCATATATATATATATATATATATATATATATATATACCATGTTGTTAAATTATATATATTTTTAAAATTTTATAGTTTTTTTTTAAATATGTTTAATAATTAATTTTGTCATAAATTTGTTTTTATAATTGAAATTTAATGTTATATATATTTATATGATTTTAATATTTTTTTTATATTTTTAATTTTATTGTAAATTTGTTTTTTTTAATTTTATTGTAAATTTGTTTTATTTAATTGAAATTGGATGTAAGAAGTATTAGATTTTATTGTTTAAGATTTTTTATTAAATTTTTAATAATTTAAGTTAATTGAAAATTGGATAAAAACAATATAAATTTTTCCACCTTTCATAAAGCTTAATAAAGATAAAACTTTACTTAAATTACGATGGAATTCTATTTATACTTAAAAAAAAAAAATCTTAATTTCTAAAAATCTAAGATTGTTTTCTATATCCCCATCTTTCAACCACTAATCCTTTTAGAAAAAATAAAAACACTAACATCGTCCAAAGTTTTGAAAAATCTTGTGTGATGTATCTCCCATAATAACATTAAATGGGCAAAAGTCTCAAAAGTAAAAACCTAATATTAATAAAACATTATTTTCAATATTCCCATCTCTTAACCATGAGTACTTTTAAAAAATAAAGAGAACATGTCTATATATTATTTCTATATATTGATCAATTACCTTAAATATTATTATTTTTAGATTTTATAATTTATTAATTTTTATAATATTAATAACTAGTTTATTAATGGTATCCAAAAGGGTTAGATTTAATGGTAGAAAGTCTCGGGTTTTTCATCATTGGAAAATGTTCAATTCTAATAAGGCTCTTTAACCTCGAGTTATGGGGATACCTTGAGGTAGTGATCAAACATGTGGTTGCACCGAAAGAGATTATATTAAAAATAGTTTGGTGACCCATACACACATAACTCGATCAACGACGACCCCATGTCCTTCAACTTTAACCCCCAAATAAGATGATAAAAGCATAAGACATGCCAACTTCCTCGTAAAGGGAGTCCATGTGTCATGGCTACACACCCTCCAATGGAACACCTCGGGCGATGGGAGCTCATATCTCCCATGCGCAAAGTTAACATGACTAAACATACCATTATAAAGATTCAACTCATCGATTCAATGAGGTTTAATCATATTCGACTACCGCAAGGGTTACACACAGTTGACAATGCAATGTTGCAACAGGTTGAGCCTAGTCGTACTCGACGTTGGCCTCATGCGACAATGGTTGCAACACTCGATAGGTCAATCCTCTCCGCAGAAAGGTGAACATGCATTAGGCATGACATCCAATAATTTATGGTGTGGTAATGGAGACAGAGTAACAAGAGTTACAATTAAGGGGATAATTTGTGATTGCCAGGAATTTAAAGTCGAGAGAGAGATCATTCGATTTTGTGACTCTCCTTGTTTGCATAGGATCTATGGCTCTAGGTGTGGTCAGCTCTCTCCATCTTGGGAGTTCGGGAGTGAAAAGAATGACTCCAATGCAAAAGGGTTCTTCTTCCTCAAGGCACAACAAGAGGCAATGGCGGCGACAAAGAACTTGAACATCTTGAACATCCATACTCCTCCTGAAATTTGTGTGGAACTAGAAATCATCGAGGCATATGTCTATTTGGAGAGTGAAATTTGTGTGGAACTAGAAATCATCGAGGCATATGTCTATTTGGAGAGAGCTACAACACCAACAGAGACATTGACGGTGAAAGACAAATATTTTTTTGATAAACTCAAGGAAATTATCCTCAATAAACAACTATTTTGTTAATATTCTAGTTTCCCATGTGACATACACATGTATTTTTGCTAATATTAATATATTATAGTATAAATAGATTAAAAAAAAAAACGAAATCATTAATGTTGAGAGAAAGCTTTCAATACATTTGTCCAAAATGTTGATTTGAAAAATCATATGTGATGGATTTAAAAAAAATTCTCTCACCATAACATTAATCGCCCATAAGTCTGAAAAGTAAAAAACTAACATCAACTTATTTATTTTCAATACTATAATTTATTTTATTACTTTTACATTATTAATAACTACATTTTGAATAGTTGCATTAATTTTAACTATAGAAATGACCTTTATTGAGAGAGTAGCAACTAGGTGTTCTATAGGAGATGTTAAGTAGTTAGTGTGATGAAACTTAGTGTTAGATAATAACAATACATTTTAAAAAACATAAAGTCTCCTCAATTAAAAATAATAATAAAAATTATAAAAATAAAGTCAACTTAATTAAACAAAACAACAACTACACACTTTAAGAAATTGGATCCCTTTCAGTGCTTGATAGATCTGAGTTGGATCCCTTTAAGTGCTTGAAAAATCTGAGTTTAAGATGGATTAGATCCGAGTTGGATCCATTTAAGATGGATTGACGATGGTCTAATTTCATTCAATCAAAACCTATTGATATTGTATGCTAAGACCTTTTAAAAAAACTTTTTATATTTATATGGATTGGCTATAAGTTTATAATAATCATATTTATCAATATAATAAAAAGAAATTATTCTCACATAGGTATAAGACATATTTATCTCTAGTTTTGAAATTTATGATTCCTTCTTGTGATGCATGTATCTCATATAAATTTATGATGAAGTGTGTAGTTTTTTATTTACTACGAGGTTCTTTATTAAAAAAAAAATATGAATTAATAATTATAAATTATTAAATTTGTTGCAAACCTATTTTTGTCATCAACTGCACATAGAATTGCATGAGCCCAAAACATCAGTTAAACATTCCTGAAAACATCATGGAACGAACCATATTTAGGAGTGTCATGTTCATTCGTTCAAATACACCATTTTGTTGAGGATTGTATGGAACTGTTGTTTGATGTTTGATCCCATGTTGGCGAATCTAACTTTCAAATTCATTAGATGTATATTCTCTTCCAATGTGAGTGCGAAGAGATCCAATATGAGACTGAGCTTCATTTTGAATCCATGCATGAAAATTTTTAAATGTTTCAAAAGCTTGAGATTTATCTTTGAGAGAGTATACCCAACACATCTTGGTGTAATTATCAATAAAGGACATTATATATTTATTTCCATTTGTATAAGGAACATGCATAGGGACTCATAAATCTGAATGAATTAGTTCAATCTTTCTACATGCTCTGGAAGTAGAATCATTGAAAGGTTGTTTTCTATGCTTTCCAAGGATACAAGCATCACATTGTTTTAGTTTTCTAGGAATGGTAGGAAAACCATAAACATCATTATTTTTCAATAAATCAAGACTGTCGTAATTGATATGACCAAATCTAGCATTCCACAAAAGACTAAATGACATTATACCTTCGTTGTGATTAGAGAGGTATGCAACATTATGTGTATGGGAATATGTCTCATTCGGCTTCAATATTCTTCCATATTCCATTCCGTTCATAACAAGCATGCTATCGTAATCCTTCCATACTTCAAATTTTCCATTGATCATGTGAATAGAGTGGCCTTGTTGTCTGATGTGCACAAGGGATAACAAGTCCCTTTCCATATCAAGAAGATAGAGTACATTGTGCAGAAGAAAATATGGGAGTCCAAGAAAATTAGGCCTGATGGTGACCATTCCCGAGGGTTTGATCTTGGACCTGTAAAATACACTATGCCATCTACATTGTCATTGAAGTCATTAAACAATATATTTGAAATGTCATATGAGAACTTGTGGATGTGTCAAGAAGCCATGCATCTTTCCAAGGACCATATGTAGTGTTAAAAAAATATTTTGTTACTCCTATATTGCAATGAGCAACAATGTAATGAGAAGATTCAGGTGGATTACCTTTTTTTGGTTCTATAGGTTTAGCTTTGTCCTATTTCTTATTATGTATGTCTTCTTTGATCTTGTCCCATGGAACTCTACAATCATTCATGTGACCCATTTTGTTTACAATGGGTACAATGAAGATTGGAACTTTCACCTTGGTTGTGTTTACCCCTTTTGTAATGAACCTCAAAATTGCCATAAAAATAAAATTTCTATGGAATAATAATCTACAATTTCATTAACCGATTTGTAATTAATAGGAGGAACAATGTATTCCCATTGTTAATCTATGTGAGGTACCTTATATCCCAACTATCAAGTGATGACGTTTCTGCCCAACCTAATCTTACTCTAAACAAAATCTTAAAAAGAATAACTCTTTACAATTTTAACAATTCCTTTCAGTCCAAAACTTAAATATAATACTCACACACACACACACACACACACACACACACACACACACACACACATATATATATATATATATATATCATACTTAGGACTTATGGTCCTAATATATTCTTTAACATGCTTCTATACTTGCATGCAAGGCTATCTCATTTGACCTTGGAACAAAATTCGTATACCACATACAAGTTGATGGGGCCGGGACTTTACCCCTTAGTATAATATAAGTGGTTAACATAACATACCTGGAATCATTTGGTATGGTCCAAATCATTAAACGGGTCCCTTATGGATTGTTCATGGTTAGTGATCTTCCAGTCACCCTTTACATAAAGGTTTGGGTAATGAAATCCCACACTAATCCTTGTTTAACTCTGTCTTAACTAAGAAATATCTCAATGAATTCTCATTTGAAATAGTAGGATAACTGAAAAGAATCAGTTGGAGTGAACGTGTTCCAACTAGTCATGTCACGAAGGGACTGTTATTAACTTTGCGTTTTCTTGATATGGGAAGAAGGGTTTACTTGTCAGAAGGGAGTTAAAGCTTTGCACCTACTATTAATGGAGGTCTTGTGTGTGCGAGTTTCGATGGTCCTCACCTGACCCTTCCTCCAATCTAGTCGCACCAACTCTGCCCCATCACATGGAGAGACCAACCTTCGTACCCTCGGCATTTAATCTGCATAGTAAGGGTTCCTCTTAGGGTTAAGTGAGTTTTCTATTGTCATTGTGTAGTCTTCTGAAATGTCTTTGCATATTATTTTCTCAGCAGGGAAGACTGTCATTTTAGAGGATGCTACCTGGTGGAATAGACATTGTTATCCATCCTCCCTGGTAAGTTTACGATACTACTGAGATCTAGTAATTAACAAAAATTCAGGGTTTCATTACAATGAAATAACCCTCATGTTGGAATTCTTATTATGATTTTTGATTGAGTTCCCCATGTTGATTAAGGTTGGTTGTCATTGATGTCAACCCTTGAAGAAAGCCCTGTAGCACAAAGGTTTGGGTAATGGACCCAATATTGTTTGATGTAAATATGACTCATTATTGTTTTTTCATGGTTGATAAGAAGTAAATATGGATGAACTCCAAAGTGGTCCCCTTATGGTGAAAACCCTCATGGGAAGACGCTTTGCAGAGTAAGAAAACCCATGATTAATGTGGAATAATGAGATGAAGGAAAATTAATTTGTCAGGGAAACTATCCTAGATGGATAGTGCTTGTCATTCCATTTCCAGTGGTATGTAGAACGTCACATAACTCCTCATGGTTAGAGAGTTATGACCATGTGAAGTTGGAGAACCCAGGTTTGGGTAATGGACCCAAGTTTGTTTGATAGATAACGGTATGATTTTTTCTATATTTGAAGGTAATACTATTCTAGATGGATAGTACATGTCATTCCATTTTTTGTGGTATGTGGAATGTCACATAACACCTCACGGTTTGAGATTTATAGCCTTACGAAGTTGGAGGACCCTCATATGTCATCTAGAAGCCCCAAAAGGTCAAAGTACTCAAAGTGGTTTAAGAGATTTTAAAAGGTAAATAATAAAGTGAAGTGATGAGTGTATTATAATTCAAAGTGAATACAAAATAAATTATTTCAATAATAAAATTAATGGAGAAATTAGAAGTGGGTTAACCCTAAAATAAAGGAAGTGGGCCAAGTGACCTAGAAGATGTTTTTAAGGAAGCTACTTGGAGAGTATAAATAAAAGGCAAGGCTCTCTCATTTTAATTACACTTGAGAATATTGAATATATATAGTTGTCTGAGGTAACCAAGGATATATAAGCCTAATTTCTGAGGGAAGGTGAAGAAAAGAAGGCCGAAATGCAAGGGAGGATAAATTCTTTTGATGGTGCTTTCTAAGGTATGTTATTTACAGGTCATCTCACCATTTTCGCTATAAATTTTTTTCTAAATGATTCAGACTGTGAAATTGCTATTCCATTGAGAAAACATACCCAAGTATCTGTGGTAAAAAATTCAGCTTGTGGGTCATTGTATTTTGGGAGTTACACTCCGTGGAAAATAGGGTTTGTGGCTAGTCCTGAAACTAGTCAAAAACAGGTGTTTCAGGTAAAAACGTCATAACTTCTTCATAACAGATCCAAATTCAATGAGACCAAATGTGTTGGTTAGGGTACTGTCTTTAGTATTCTTTGTAACAGTTTCAGATCAATTAAACTAACATTTTTTTGGGGGCACGCTCTACAAGGTGGCTCTCTAGAATAAGCCAAAATTCAGCAAGGTACGCCATTTTTGCTATAAATCCTTTTCTGAGAGGTTCCAAGTAGTCAAAAATGAAGGAATTTCATAAGACACACTGAAGAAAATTGTGTATCCATTTCAGATATTTATACATTACAGGTTCAAAGTTATGATTACTTCAAGTTAGGGTTGTTGACTAGTCCAAAACTAGGCATGTGAGACTAAAGAAAAGTTTGATGAAAATGCTAGTCTCTTGTTGTTAAATTTAAGGAAGGTTTGCAAGAATGTGATCATATACACCAATTCTATTACAAATATACAAATCATATTTGGATGATGAAATTGATGAGGGATTTTGGTTGAGGTACATGTTGAGTACATGGTTGAGACAAGTAGTTGATGAGTTGGCACATACATGAGGTGTATAGTTGATGATGTTGGTACATATTGATGATTCATAGTTGATGATTAGTTGACACATGATTGGTACATATTTGGTACATGGTTGGATACACTTGTTTATGTTACAGGTTGATTACAGGTTGTTTGGTACAGGTTGGTGCATGGTTGATGCACTTGTTTATGGTACAGGTTGATTACATGTTGAGGTACACATTGATGCATGGTTGATGCATGATTCATATTTATTGGTACAGGATTATAGTGGTATATCTCACAGTGATAGTGTGACAATGGTTCCAGCATTCTACTTCTACTTCAGGGTGGAAGGATGGGGCAAGGATAGGTGGTTGTAGCCAGAGAACATAGGGGTTTGTAGCCTCCTTCTGGTTGTAGCCAAAGAATTGGGAGTTGGAGCTTCCTTCAGGTTGTAGCTTGAGAAACTAGGGAGTTGGAGCCTCCTTCCAGTTGTAGCTGGAAAACAAAGGAAGTTGGTGCTTCTAATGAATGTAATTCTTCAAGACATATAAGAAAAAGCACTCCGTGGTTTTCTTCTGATTTGGGTTTCCACGTAAAACATTGGTGTACTGCGTATGTGTGTGATTGTTTATTTCTTACTTCTCATTATTGGATAATAATTCTACATTGATATAACATTTGAAGAAAAAAGGATTATAATTACGCTATTACTGATTCACCCCCCTCTCAGTAATCCAACAATTCGTATTAGAGTGAGTTCCTTCATAAATCAGTTTAACCACTAAAAGGTAGATCATGGAGAGTACCAACTCATATAAAAATGGAATACCACAGTTTGATGGACAAAAGTATGTTTTTTGGATCATAAGGATGAAGACATATATACAGGCACAGGGATTTCAAGTTTGGCAATCAATTGTAGATGGATACATAGCACCAGCAGTTCCACCAACAAATGACAAAGCAGTGAAACTCGGTGAGAATAATTCCAAAGCCAAAAATGCACTTTTGAATGGTCTTAGTGATACGGTATTCACCAAAGTTGCACATTGTAAATCTGCTAAAGAGCTTTGGGACAAGCTTCAAAATATTTATGAAGGATATTCAAAAGTCAAATAAACAAAGCTTCAAACTTACAAAGGTCAGTTCGAATAACTAAAAATGAAGGACGATGAAGATATTGTATCCTACTTCTTACGAGTCAATGAAACAGTGAATGAAATCATAGGATTGGGAGAAGAAATCAAAGAATCTGTAATTGTTCAAAAGGTACTAAGATCTCTTCCTATGATATTCATGTTAGAATATAGAAGATGGTGTGCTCATTTTACCATTGACGATACCCTCGTCACCCAACCACAGGCCGAAGCCTCCCTCCGAGCACCTTAACCTTGACCTGAGAATTCCTCCAGAAGCAAACCCTAGGCTAGATAGCCAAAC
>ML785142.1:490191-503378 GCA_009831015.1 Picea engelmannii
TATATCTAAAAATATATCTATATATGCAGTTATGAATTTATACTTCTATATGTATGTGTATACAGATCTCAAATTTCCACCATACATAACTTTTATTTGAATTCTAGTTTAATAGTTACATGAAAGAATTCTCGCTTATTACTGTGGTTCTGTATAAAGTTACCTATATGCGCATAAGCAGACTTATATATGTGTCTGCGATTCGATTCCATCCACATTTCGCTTGTAGATAACTTTTATCAGTAAATATGATTATAAAGTGGGGTTCATTCTACAGTTTTTATCTCATCATATCAGGAATTAAATCTATAGAACCAATATATCCTTTCAACTAGTATACTCAATAAAAAAACAATCACCCAGAATTAATCTTGAAGTTTCCTTTGATCGAATATAGAGTTCAACAACATTCAACCAGATTTTTACCCATAACAATAGACCTAACCAGAATTTACAGATTGTAGTCTATCAGATATCCATTTATATAAAATTCATCCAGAGAAGGGACAAAAATAACATATCTGAAATAATACGCTGAAAGACAAAGGGAACAACCACGATCCTCCCAACCATAGAACAGGGCAGCCACATCACTTGCCCGACTCACCCCCTAGCCTAACCATGAATCCATGAGGGATAACTCAGAACTCCTTCCCATCAATGTCATTCAACTTCAACACTCTCCTTCTTACCTCACACTCAACAAGTAGTGTTCATAACAACAAGAAATAGATCCTCTTTTCCCCAACATACTAGGAAATGTCCTGCCTCCTCATGTATGCTATTTATCCAACAATATTTTTGCCTAGGTTTTTTTCCCTCCCTTGGGAATTTTCCCATCTTTCTAAATATCTGATTTTCAGGGGCTATCAGTGGCCAAGTATTTGATTTTCCACTTTTACAATCAGCCCAAAGGTAGTTCCAACATGTTCCCCACTCATGGACTCATGGTCAGTTGATTTTAACATGGTTGTTCCATTTTTCCTCCTGCAATAAATATAAAATATTATGTTTTCATACAAGTGTCATAGTCAAATAGTTAGTTGGGTCAAATCAGATCTCTGCCCAACAGTCATAATAATTAATTACAATTTATCAAATTCGAAATTCAGAATTGCCATAAATGGCAAAAATTTCCCAAATTCGAATTTACCAAAAATGGAAATAACTCTCTAACAATTTTCAAATTTCAAAAATAATTTATTTTTGGGGATGTCACATCCTTTCCCCCTTCAATAAAACATTGTCCTCAGTGTTCATTCCTTTCTTGGAACATGATTGGATGAGATTTTTGCAAATCTCCCTCCAACTCCCAAGTGGCCTGCTCAGGACTAAAGTGCTTCCATTGCACCTTTACCTGAGTGACGACTCTGTTCCGAAGTGCTATTTCTCTCTGGTACAGAATACACAAGGGTTTCACTTGGAACTCACCTTCTGGTTCCACCTGCAACAAGTTCCAATCGATCATGTGAGTAGGATCATGAACACAATTTTTCAACGAAGAAACATGAAATACGTTATGAATTTTTAGATTAGCTGGAAGTGCAAGTTGGTATGCTACGGGTCCAATTCGAGCTAGTATCTCGAAGGGTCGACAAAACCTGGGTGCCAACTTGGCACAGTTTCCAAGTTTTAGTGAACTCTTTCGGGATTTGACTTTTAAGTAAGCATGATCTCCCACTTGAAACTCCAAGTGTCTTCTCTTCTGGTCTGCATAACGTTTTTGTCTGTCCTATGTCACTTTTAAGTTCTATCGTACATTTCTTACTGTTCTTTCCATTTCTTGGAGCATCTCCGGTCCAACCATAAGTCTATCAACCGGGTTGTCCCAGCTAATTGGAGTCGTACACTTTCTACCATACATTATTTCGAAGGGGCTTAACTTAGCCGAAGTCTAGTACCCATTGTTATATGCAAATTCTACCAAGTGTAGGTAGTCTTCCCACTTGCTTAGCTTTGTCATTACATACATGCAGAGCATATCCTCCATGATTTGGCTCGTTCTTTCAGTTTTTCCATCTGTTTGTGGATGATAACTCGTATTGAAATTCAAATTAGTATTTATCCCTACAAATAATTATTTCCAAAAAGAAGATGTAAATTTTGCGTCTCTATCCGAAATCACCATTTTAGGAATACCACGCAGTCTAAAAATTTCTTTCATAAATATTTTAGTGATATTTATAGCTTTAAAAGTAGACTTTACCAGAATAAAGTGTGCAGACTTACTGAGTTTATCGATTACAACCATAATAGAGTCATTATGTTTCTAAGTTTTAGGCAAACATGTAATAAAGTCTAGCGAAATGGTCTCCTATTTCCATTCTGGTACTGACAATGGTTGTAGTAGGCCGGCCGGGTGCTGGTGTTCATCCTTAACCTGCTAACAATCTTGGCACCTAGCCAAGTACTCTGTTGTTTCGCCCTTCATGTTAGGCCAGAAAAATAGTTTTCTAAGTGTTGTTATAGTTTTCTGGTATCCTAGATGACCAGAATATGGTTTCTTATGCACTTCATCCAAAACTTTTATCTTTAGTTCTGCCAAATCTGGTATGTAAAATCTGTTCTTAAATCGTAACAATCCATTTTTATCGATACTCAACTCTGGCTTGTCTGAGTTTTTTGTAGTGTTCTTTAATTCTGCCACTAACTTCGTGTAGTTTTCATCGTTAATACCTAATGTCCTTATTCTCTGTTCCAGATCACTTTCTTCTCTACTGACATTTATTTCGAATAACCCATGGACTCTTCTGCTTAAAGCATCTGCTACCTTATTTTCCTTACCCTTGATATGTCTTACCTCAAAGTCGAATTCGCTTAAGAAGGCTAGCCATATTTCTTGCCTTGCATTAAGATCAGGCTGACTAATTAAATATTTCACTCCGCTATTATCTGTTAGTAATAGAAAAAAAATTCCCATTATGTAGTGTCGCAACATTTTTAAGGCGTGTATTACCGCTGCTCATTCTAAGTCATGAGTGACGTAGTTTTTCTCGTGTTCTTTTAATTTCTGGGACTCATTACAAATCGCGTGTCCTTCTTGAGTTAGGACACCACCTAGTCGTTCTTTACTCGCATCAACTCAGACGGTAAAGTCTTTATCTGGGTCTGCTACATTCAAGATGGGTATCGTTGTCAATAATTCCTTTAGCTTGTTAAAACTATCTTGACACTTTTGTGACCAATTAAAATTGGTCCCTTTCTTTTGTAATGACGTGATAAGGTAGGCTATTTTGGAAAACCCCTCTATAAATATGCAATAATATCTGGTGATTCCCATGAATGACCGGATATTCGGTACATCCTTAGGTATTGGCCATTCCATGATGGATTTTATTTTCTGAGGGTCGACTGCAATGCCTTCTGTTGAAATTACATGTCCTAGGTATTGTATTTTGTTTTGATAAAAATCACACTTATAAAATTTGGCATACAGATTGTGTTTCCTCAAAGTTTGCAGAACAATTCTTAAGTGTTCTTCAAGTTCTTCCTCCATTTTAGAATAGACCAGAATATCGTCGATAAATACTAGTACGAACTTGTCTAAATACTGACTGAAAAAACTGTTCATCAGCCACATAAACATGGTTGGTGCATTAGTGAGTCTGAAAGGCATGACTATGAATTCATAGTGTCAATATCTTGTCCAAAAGGTTGTTTTGTTTATGTCCTCATCTTTTATCCTAACTTGACGATAACCAGATCTTAAATCCAACTTTGAAAAGATATTGGCCCCACCTACTTGATCGAACAGATCATTTATCCTAGGTAATGGGTATTTGTTCTTAATAGTCATTTTGTTCAATTGTCTGTAATGAATACATAGTCTTAGAGTACCATCTTTCTTTTTCACAAAGAGGACTAGTTCTCCCCATGGTGAAACACTCGGTCTGATATACTCTTTGTCCAATAATTCTTGTGGTTGAATTTTTAGTTCTGTCAATTCTGACAAAATCATCCGATAAGGTGCTTTAGAGGTAGGGGATGAACCAGGTAACAGGTCTATAGAAAAGTATATTTCCCTTCTAGGGGGTAATTCAGGTATTTCATCAACACATATGTCTTTGAAATCATGTAAAACAACAAAGTCTTCCAAGTTAGGTTTGTCTTCCTTTTCTAACAGGTTTGTTACTTGGATGGCATAAACTTGACATCCCTTTCTCATACATTTCTTGAATTGCATCACTGATACTTGTCTAACTGATACAGGTTTTGGTATACCTTGGGCTATTCTAGTAGTGTCATAATCATCTTTATAGTTAAGTGTCTTTCTATAACAATCTAGTACTACTTTGTGCTTTTCCAACCAATCCATTCTGATAATCATATCATAAGATCCTAGTGGTAGGATGTTCAGATTTGTTCTTATGTTTTGAACATCTAAGATGAACTCGAAATCATAAATAAAGTCAACTACTTTCCTTTTAGTTCCTATAGCTAGTTGTACCAACCATAGTTTTGCGTGCTTCAGTTTCTTAAGTTTATTTGACTCTACTACACCAGGAGAAATATAACTTAACGTATCTCGAGGGTCAATTAAAATAGAAATTTGAGTGTTATTGATTTTACCTTTGATTTCTACCACAGAGGATTGGTGGTCATCTTACCGACCATCTATGGCTACATTTATCCGATGCAAGCTTCTGCCCACATCACCCACCATTGAGGCTTCCTGCTAACTATGAACAACAGTTCTATTTGCTGAAATTAAACATGGAAAGTTCCTCCTTAGATGAGGTTCTCCACATTCCCATCACTTTAATGGTTCATGGGGGTTGTCCCCAAAATTCTTCATTCCCAAATTTACTGGTTTACCGCAGCCTTGCGTATTCCGATGGTTGGAGTGAAAGTCTTTTCTTGGAAAGTTTTTTGCTGTATTTTGGTAAGGAGTTGGATGGTATCCCTTCTTTCGTTGCTTCATTCAATCTTGTTTCTTATCCTTCCAAGCTTTGCAAAACTATGCCCGATGTTTGTATTGGTTGTAGCACATCCGTGCTTTCCTGAATACTTCACTCAAGGACTTGGGTTTGTCAAACTCAATTCTGTCTCTGTAGGACTATGGTAAACAACTTAAGAATCATTGGATTTTTACCTTATCCTCCCGGATGTAACGTACGAACCTTAGTAATTCCAGGAATTTGTTTATAAGGTCCTCCATTGTCATTTTTCTAAGTCGTAACTCGTAAAATTGTTTATTTTTCCTTTGATAGTAGCTTTCAGACAGGCACTATTTCTTGAAATATTTCTTAAATTCATACCATTCCATTTGTTTATCCTTTAGGCCCTTGGCCAATTTCAGGTCTTGCCACTAAATGATGGCCTTCCCTTTCAGATTGTAAATGTTCATTCTAACCTTCATATTCCTGGAATAGTTATATCAGCCCAGAGGTAGTTCCAACATATTCCCCACTCATGGACTCATGGTCAGCTGATTTTAACATGGTTGTTCCATTTTTCCTCCTGCAATAAATATAAAATATTATGTTTTCATACAAGTGTCATAGTCAAATAGTTAGTTGGGTCAAATCAGATCTCTACCCAACAGTCATAATAATTAATTACAATTTATCAAATTCGAAATTTGAAATTGCCATAAATGGCAAAAATTTTCACAAATTCGAATTTACCAAAAATGGAAATAACTCTCTAACAATTTTCAAATTTCAAAAATAATTTATTTTTGGGGATGTCACATACTTTCACCCTTCAATAAAACATTGTCCTCAGTGTTCATTCCTTTCTTGGAACAGGATTGGATGAGATTTCTGCAAATCTCCCTCCAACTCCCAAGTGGCCTGCTCAGGACTAAAGTGCTTCCATTGCACCTTTACCTGAGTGACGACTCTGTTCCGAAGTGTTGTTTCTCTCCGGTACAGAATGCACAGGGGTTCCGCCTAGAATTGCCTTCTGGTTCCACCTGCAACAAGTTCCAATCGATCATGTGAGTAGGATCATGAACACAATTTTTCAACGAAGAAACATGAAATACGTTATGAATTTTTAGATTAGCTGGAAGTGCAAGTTGGTATGCTACGGGTCCAATTCGAGCTAGTATCTCGAAGGGTCGACAAAACCTGGGTGCCAACTTGGCACAGTTTCCAAGTTTTAGTGAACTCTTTCGGGATTTGACTTTTAAGTAAGCATGATCTCCCACTTGAAACTCCAAGTGTCTTCTCTTCTGGTCTACATAACGTTTTTGTCTGTCCTGTGCCACTTTTAAGTTCTATCATACATTTCTTACCGTGCTTTCCATTTCTTGGAGCATCTCCGGTCCAACCATAAGTCTGTCAACCGGGTTGTCCCAACTAATTGGAGTCGTACACTTTCTACCATACATTATTTCGAAGGGGCTTAACTTAGCCGAAGTCTAGTACCCATTGTTATATGCAAATTCTACCAAGTGTAGGTAGTCTTTCCACTTGCTTGGCTTTGTTATTACATACATGCGGAGTATATCCTCCATGATTTGGTTCGTTCTTTCAGTTTGTCCATCTGTTTGTGGATGATAAATCGTATTGAAATTCAAATAAGTATTTATCCCTACAAATAATTCTTTCCAAAAAGAAGATATAAATTTTACGTCTCTATCCGAAATCACCATTTTAGGAATACCATGCAGTCTAAAAATTTCTTTCATAAATATTTCAGCGATATTTATAGCTTTAAAAGTAGACTTTACCAGAATAAAGTGTGCAGACTTACTGAGTTTATTGATTACAACCATAATAGAGTCATTATGTTTCTAAGTTTTAGGCAAACATGTAATAAAGTCTAGCGAAATGGTCTCCCATTTCCATTCTGGTACTGACAATGGTTGTAGTAGGCCAGCTGGGTGCTGGTGTTCCACCTTAACCTGCTAACAATCTTGGCACCTAGCCAAGTACTCTGTTGTTTCGCCCTTCATGTTAGGCCAGAAAAATAGTTTTCTAAATGTTGTTATATTTTTCTGGTATCGTGGATGACCAGAATATGGTTTCTTATGCACTTCATCCAAAAATTTTATCTTTAGTTCTGCCAAATCTGGTATGTAAAGTCTGTTCTTAAATCGTAACAATCCATTTTTATCGATACTCAACTCTGGTTTGTCTAAGTTTGTTGTAGTGTTCTGTAATTCTGCCACTAACTTCGTGTAGTTTTCATCGTTAATACCTAATGTCCTTATTCTCTGTTCCAGATCACTTTCTGCTCTACTAACATTTATTTTGAATAACCCATGGACTCTTCTGCTTAAAGAATGTGCTACCTTATTTTCCTTACCCTTGATATGTCTTACCTCAAAGTCGAATTCGCTTAAGAAGGCTAGCCATCTTTCTTGCCTTGCATTAAGATCAGGCTGACTAATTAAATATTTCACACCGCTATTATCTGTTAGTAATAGAATTTTTTTCCCATTATGTAGTGTCGCAACATTTTTAAGGCGTGTATTACTACTGCTCATTCTAAGTCATGAGTGACGTAGTTTCTCTCATGTTCTTTTAATTTCTGGGACTCATTACAAATCGTGTGTCCTTCTTGAGTTAGGACACCACCTAGTCTTTCTTTACTCCCATCAACTCAGATGGTAAAGTCTTTATCTGGGTCTGCTACCTTCAAGATGGGTATCATTGTCAATAATTCCTTTAGCTTATTAAAACTGTCTTGACACTTCTGTGACCAATTAAAATTGGTCCCTTTCTTTTGTAATGACGTGATAGGGTAGGCTATTTTGGAAAACCCCTCTATAAATCTACGATAATATCTGGTGATTCCCATGAATGACCGGATATTCGCTACATCCTTAGGTACTGGCCATTCCATGATGGCTTTTATTTTCTCAGGGTCGACTGCAATGCCTTCTGTTGAAATTACATGTCTTAGGTATTGTATTTTGTTTTGATAAAAATCACACTTATCAAATTTGGTGTACAGTTTGTGTTTCCTCAAAGTTTGCAGAACTATTCTTAAGTGTTCTTCATGTTCTTCCTCCATTTTAGAATAGACCAGAATATCGTCGATAAATACTAGTACGAACTTGTCTAAATACTGACTGAAAATACTGTTCATCAGCCACATAAACATGGTTGGTGCATTAGTGAGTCTGAAAGGCATGACTATGAATTTGTAGCATCCATATCTTGTTTGAAAGGTTGTTTTGTTTATGTCCTCATATTTTATCCTAACTTGATGATAACCAAATCTTAAATCCAACTTTGAAAAGATCTTGGCCCCACCTACTTAATCGAACAAATCATTTATCCTAGGTAATGAGTATTTGTTCTTAATAGTCATTTTGTTCAATTGTCTACAATCAATACATAGTCTTAGAGTACCGTCTTTCTTTTTCACAAAGAGGACTAGTGCTCCCCATGGTGAAACACTCGGTCTGATATACTCTTTGTCCAATAATTCCTGTAGCTGAATTTTTAGTTCTGTCAATTCTGACAAACTCATCTGATAAGATGCTTTAGAGGTAGGGGATGAACCAGGTAACAGGTCTATAGAAAAGTATATTTCCCTTCTAGGGGGTAATTCAGGTCTTTCATCAACACATATGTCTTTGAAATCACATAAAACAACAAAGTCTTCCAAGTTAGGGTTGTATTCCTTTTTTAACAGGTTTGTTACTTGGATGGCATAAACTTGAGATCCCTTTCTCATACATTTCTTGAATTGCATCACTGATACTTGTCTAACTGATACAGGTTTTGGTATACCTTGGGCTATTCTAGTAGTGTCATAATCGTCTTTATAGTTAAGTGTCTTTCTATAACAATCTAGTACTACTTTGTACTTTTCCAGCCAATCCATTCTGATAATCATATCATAAGATCCTAGTGGTAGGATGTTCAGATTTGTTCTTATGTTTTGAACATCTAAGATGAACTCGAAATCATAAATAAAGTCAACTACTTTCCTTTTAGTTCCTGTAGCTAGTTGTACCAACCATAGTTTTGCATGCTTCAGTTTCTTAAGTTTATTTGACTCTACTACACCAGGAGAAATATAACTTAACGTATCTCAAGGGTCAATTAAAACGGAAATTTGAGTGTTATTGATTTTACCTTTGATTTCTACCACAGAGGATTGGTGGTCATCTTACCGACCATCTATGGCTGCATTTATCCAATGCAAGCTTCTACCCACATCACCCACCGTCGAGGCTTCCTGCTAACTATGAACAACAGTTCTATTTGTTGAAATTAAACATGGAAAGTTCCTCCTTAGATGAGGTTCTCCACATTCCCAGCACTTTAATGGTTCATGGGGGTTGTCCCCAAACTTCTTCATTCCCAAATTTACCGGTTTACCGCAGCCTTGCTTATTCCGATGGTTGGAGTGAAAGTCTTTTCTCGAAAAGTTTTTTGTTGTATTTTTATAAGGAGTTGGATGGTATCCCTTCTTCCGTTGCTTCATTCAATCTTTTTTCTTATCCTTCCAAGCTTTGGAAAACTATGCCCGATGTTTGCATTGGTCGTAGCACATCCGTGCTTTCCTGAATACTTCACTCAAGGACTTGGGGTTGTCAAACTCAATTCTGTCTCTGTAGGACTATGGTAAACAACTTAAGAATCATTGGATTTTTACCTTATCCTCTTGGATGTAACGTACAAACCTTATTAATTCCAGGAATTTGTTTATAAGGTCCTCCGTTGTCATTTGTCCAAGTCATAACTCATAAAATTGTTTCTTTTTCCTTTGATAGTAGCTTTCAGATAGGTGCTATTTCTTGAAATATTTTTTAAATTCATACCATTCCATTTGTTTCTCCTGTAGGCCCTTGGCCAATTTCAGGTCTTGCCACCAAATGTTGGCCTTCCCTTTCAGATTGTAAATGGTCATTCTAACCTTCATATTCCTGGAATAGTTATATATCTGGAAGTATGTTTTGATGTCCAATAACCATACCTCAACTTCTTCTCCTGTTCTGGATTCTCCATCAAAAGTAGCTGGTTTAATTTTCTTGAATTCTCCTTCAAGGTGGTCTACTTGTTTTCTTTTTCTGTCTGTTTTTGTTCTGTTCTTAGTTGAAGGTGTACCTTCAGACGAACTATCTCATTTTTCTTCTTCAGAACTAGAGTTCTTAGAAGCCGTTTTGTTGACTTATTCTTCGTTGTTATCATCCTTGGGGGTTTTCTTTGTCACTATGTTGCACAAGAGGACTTCATTTATCTCTTGTTGTTCCTGTTGTTCTTTCTTCAGTTTCTCATTGTCAGCTTTGAAAACTTACAGTTCAACAATAAGATTCCTTATTGTTTCCAGCACTTTTGTAGATGATATTTTGTCACTATTATGTCTTAGATCTCTACGAGGTCTCTGTTCCAGACTTCCTTCAATTCTGATTTCTGCATTGTCCCGAGATGCCATAATTAATAGAAAATAAAAAGGGCTTTATGTTTGTAACAAAAAGGGTTTATTATTTTTGCATAAATCGAAATATATGCTAACTAGCTAATCTGGTCCTGTTCAGGTCCAGTTTGTAACCTTTTCTCTGATACCATATGTAATGTACCTTTAATTTAACATAAAAAAAAATCTAAGGGGTATTAACCTCCCTTTTCGCTTGCAAAACTTCATAACGAAGGAGTAATAATGTTTAGTGTTCATTAAGATTACAGATTTAAATTCTGTCATTTTAAGGTAACAATCAACTTTACAAAGGATCTCTCTCTCTCTAAATTTTCTGGTACATTTATTCAACACATATATTGTACCCATAGATATTAATTACATAAATATATATCCAACTATACCGTAATATACATTTAGGACTTGAATCTAACATTCTGATCTTAAAATTAAGCTCGCACGTGAACCTATAACATTGACTCTGTACCCTAAAGGATCCTTTCCCAAGTTATGCAAATTTTCCATCGTGTGCCACCTGACTCATAATAATCTAGTTATACCTAGATATCGTGGTACTTACTTTAAGCTAACACTAACACTTAGGGATTAAGCATTTTAGCACAAGGGACACAGTTATAAATTCGGTGGAACACAAACTAGCTAGCAGTATACAGGTATCTAAGGGGCTAGGATTAAAGGTCCAATCATAACCAGAACGACCAAAGGGAATGGTCTAAACCTAACTTGTTTGTATTTAATTTCCCCATAACTGAGCATTTAAGTAGAGTGGAAAGAGCATACTGGAAAGACTTAAATACCCCCTTGTTATATTAATTAGAGGGATGGTGGCATACTCCCAAGGTTAATGTTCGGTCTCTGTGACCACCGTGCTATCGCCACCTCAGGACGGTCACATGGACTCGACCCATGTTCTTTACTCATCGGTAACTAGGACCGTCGGGAAAATTTCTTTCCAGTATTCTTTCTTGGTTGCATCCCAGTCTTGTGTGAATCTAGGGTTCGGTCACAAAACCTCTGTGATTCTTAGCCCAAATGAACAGTCATCCATGGAAGTACTAGAATCTCATCGATAATGGAGTGCATCCAGAGACCCTAGTGGTAGATTTTGAAAGGTAAGCGTTCTCTATACTTGTTACTTCGTTAACCTGTGAAGTTTCCTTGTATAGAAGTATAAGGATTTTATGTGTCTTTCCGACTGTTTGAAAAACCTTGGTAAAGGCTTAACACTTGTTTGTAAGGTTCTAGGGTGACGATTCGATTGAGGTCGACCCTGTCTTTTCATAATTTCTTTTCTTTCTTCTTCTATGACTACTCCCCTTTAAATCCTGAGTGGTTTAATATATAAAGGGGGTTCTCTGTGTATTAGCATTCTGACCAAAACTGTAACTCTGTGCTTAAATAAAAGAGAATCATGAGTCGTTTTCTACTGGTTGTTATTGGGTTTTCAGTATGACCAAATCTTATTTTTCAAGGTGATGAGTCTTTATAGTTTCTCGACCCTCCTAAGATATCTTCTGTAAAATAACTTGGTTTCTCTTTACTATTCAGATATTAGGGTTATTCTATGAGAGTTACACAATACTTGGCTTCCCAGTATCTCAAATTTTATTAACTCTCTCGTTTGGTTTATCATTGTCGGTCGTTTGGCCATAACGGTTATTACAGGGAAAGGGTGAAGTCTCATATTTGAACAGTTCATTCATTTCATATTATTTAGGTAGAGTAGGATCTCTGTATGGTTTTAAGTCATTTTTTTCTTAAATATACAGTTCCTAATAATTTGTTAATGAATTGTTTGCAATCATCTAATGATGGGAACTCTTGATGTTTTGTGACGTACCCATCAGTTTTCCCTCGTCCCACCTTCCCCTCCATTATGTGGGTGTCCTCCCTGACTGCGCGATGATCCATATGACTCTGACTGTAAGTTAAGTAATGATGCATATTCAAGATTTCTGTAGCATAAAGGTTTATTTTATTTTATTTAATCTAGTCTGTTTCAGAGTTCCAATGTTTTCGCATTCTCTTATTGTTGTGATTCCTCATAGGGATTGTGTACCCACATGTCTTCGACTCAGAGTCATTCCATGAAAATAAAAAAGGTAAACGGGTTCTAATTTAGCGCTTCAATTTCTTACAACCTCCACTAAGTAATTCGATTTGGCTATAATCATCGTGGGTAGATATGCCAGACCTTTATGGCGCACGATTTAATTTTTGTACTTGGTTTTTTTATTTAATGGAGGATCCCTAAGGGTTGTATCCTTAACTCTGTAACGAATAACTTTGAATTCGACCTCACTGTAAGCGACCAATCAGTCCATTCCTATTGGCACACTGTGTAATATATAATTAGGGTTTTTAGACTAGATACAAGATCTTGGTTATTGTCGAATACGCAAATGCTTTTATAATTAAATTTCCAGGTTGTGCAACTATGGTGTTTCCAAGATTGTACATATTGTTTTAAATTTCTAGGGTTTGTCATCGGAATCGAAATTGTTAATTAGCTCTTCATTTTCATTGTTGTCAAGCTATTATACTTCTTGGTCAACAGGTTCATGATATTTCCAAATAAATGTACAATCTGTTCACGGGATCCCAGGATAGTCTTGAGTTCATCGACCCTCCCACCTCTAGTGTTTAAACACAAATCTTTGTAGGTGTTGACCTTTTGAATTTTTTAATTCCAGAACTTTGTGTATGGTCGCTAGATCTAATCGCCCCCTTTTATCATGAATACTCACATATATATATTTATATACAATAGTTTTATTGAAAAAGAATCTCCTACGATTCACATTCTTGATATATATACACACACTATTCTATTTCCAACT
>ML785142.1:504954-520246 GCA_009831015.1 Picea engelmannii
TAACTACTTTGAGAGCCATACACAAAGGGGTTATTCAAGAAGACCTAGTGAAACACAGAGAAGAAGTTACAATAGGTTTGAATCTTTGAGAACTGAAGTGGAATGTTACAAATGTAACAATTTTGGACACATGGCCAAAAATTACAGAATGACAATCCCTCCTAAAGAACCTCAACAGAGTCACAAACAAGAACCTCAGAAAATGACATGGATAAGAAAGAAAGATCAGTATAGTAATGAACAATGCACAATCACTCTACAAGCTAAACAAAAGAAACATGGCTGGTATGTTGACAATGGATGTTCAAAACACATGACAAGTGATAGAGACAAGTTTCTTACGTTATGAAAGGAAAGAGATGGATCGGTCTCCTTCAAAAATGATGATTCAGCCAAAATCATTGGAAAAGGCACAGTCTGAATTGGGAATAAGAATGAAAAGGAAGAAAATGTTCTACTAGTAGAAGATATGAATCATAATCTTTTAAGTGTGAGTCAAATGTGTGACCAAGGTCATAAAGTTACTTTCGATTCACAAAAGTGTGAGATAAGAAAAGAAGGTTCAAGGAAATTGGTCACTACAGCTGCATGAACTTCAAGCAACATATATGTGTTAAGCAAAATTGGAAATGAAAAGTGTTGTCTAGGAAAGGAAGATGAAATTTGGCTATGGCACAGAAGAATGGGTCACATGCATTCTGATAACCTTGTCAAAGTCAGCAAAAGAGAAGTAGTCAGAGAAATTCCCCAGATCACGAAACCAACCAACACTTTATGCAAGCACTGCCAACAAGGAAAGAAAACAAAGATCGGGTTCAAATTAAGGGAATATTCAACAACAAAACCACTGGAAATTGTGCATATTGATCTATTTGGACCAACTATAACAAAAGGCTTAAAAGGTGAGAGATACTCTATGTTATTAGTTGATGATTATACAAGAATGACTACAGTTTTCTTTCTTAAGAACAAGTCAGAAGCTTTTGAAAACTTCAAGATCTACAAGGAAATGGTTGAAACTGAGATGGATTCAAGAATAAAATGCTTAAGATCGGATAATGGAGGAGAATTCACCTCAAATGAATTTATGGACTACTGCAGCAACCATGGAATAAAATGACAATTCTTCGTCATAAGGACACCTCAACAGAATGGAGTTGTTGAAAGAAAGAATAGGACTGTACAAGAAATGGCTCGAACAATGATAATGGATTCAAAGTTGAAAGATATTTTTTGGACACGGGCAGTGCATACAACAGTTCACATTCAAAATAGATTAATGCTCATAAACAACACTTATAAAACTCCCTACGAGCTATGGAAAGGAAGACCAACAAATGTGAAGCACTTCAAAGTTTTTGAAAGCAAATGCTACATCAAAAGAGATGATAGCAGAATGGGAAAGTTTGAATCTCGTGTGGACAAAGGAATTCTTGTTGGTTACTCAAGTACAAGGAAAACATACAAGTTTTACAATCTAAGATTAAACAAAGTTGTGGAAAGCATCAACGTAACAATTGATGAAACAGGAAGACCAGAATCAAAGGAAGAAGAAAACAAATCAATGGAACAACTTTTCGAAGAAGAAGATGAAAAAGAAGTAGAAGAGGAAGATGAAGATGAAGAGAAGCCGAAAGAAGAAGAAGATAAAGTCCAAAAAGTATCTCCAAAGACACCTAACAAACGAGTACAGAAGAATAATCCTTCAAATCAGATTATTGGAAACAAAGATGTAGGAGTTGAGACTAGAAGAAAAAACCATTCACCAGAACAAACACACCTAGCACTCTTATCTACAATTGAACCAAACTATTTTGAAGAAGCCAGCAAGGATGAATTTTGGAATAAGTCCATGGATGAAGAATTGGATCAAATAGAGAAAAATGGCACTTGGGAATTGGTTCCAAGACCAAAGAATAAGAATGTGATTGACAAAAAATGGGTTTTCAGGAATAAATTGAATGAAGATGGACAGGTTACAAGGAACAAAGCTAGATTGGTATGTAAAGGATATGCACAGATTGAAGAAATTGACTTTGAAGAGACATTTGCCCCAATTGCCATAATGGAAGAAATATGTTTTCTTTTAGCTTATGCATGCTCCAAAAATGTTAAAGTATATCAGATGGACGTAAAATCATCTTTTCTGAATGGGGAACTTGAAGAGGAAGTCTACATTGAACAACCATAAGGATTTCAATTGTCAAAGAACACAGACTATGTGTGTATATTAAAGAAGGCCTTATATGGTCTAAAACAGGCTCCTAGAGCATGGTACTCCATACTGGATAAGTATCTGCAGTAGGTAGGGTTCAGAAAAGGAAGTGCAGACAACAACCTCTACATCAAAGTAAGTCAAGGTAATATTTTATTAATTGAAGTTTATGTTGATGATATTATTTTTGGTAGTGATGATGACAGGTTATGCCAGAAATTTGCAAAAGACATGCAGAATGAATTTGAAATGTAGTTACTTGGAGAACTATTCTTTTTTCTAGGACTTCAGATACATCAAAGAAACCAACGAATTTGTATTTCTCAAACCAAGTATATCATAGAAATGCTAAAGAGGTTCAGAATGGAAGATAGCAAACCAGTTATCACTCCCATGCAAACCAGTTGTAAGTTGAGAAAAGATGATGATTTGAAGTCTACAGATCAGAGGCAATATAGGTCAATGATTGGCAGCCTACTATATGTGACAACATCTAGACCAGATGTAATGCAGGCAGTTGGACAAGTGGCACGATTTCAAGCAACACCAAAGGAATCACATGTATTAGCAGTAAAGAGGATCTTCAGATATCTCAAAGGAACAAAAGAGTTTGGATTATGGTATCCAAAAGGAAAAGATATATCACTTATTGCCTACAAAGATGCAGATTGAACAGGTTGTATTGATGAACGACGAAGCACCAGTGGAGTAGCGTTCTACGTAGGTGAGTGTTTGGTATCATGGATAAGCAAGAAAAAATCATCAATATCTCTATCTATAGCTGAGGCAGATTATATTATAGAAAAAACATGTTGTACATAGGTTCTTTGGATGAAACAAACTTTGACGGATATACAGGTTGAGTATGATGTGCCCATTCCAATATATTGTGATAATAAAAGTGCCATTAGTATCTCAAAAAACCTGGTGATGCACTCCAAGACGAAGAACATTCCAATCAAGTATCACTTTCTATAGGAACAGGTTGCATAAAACAACATCAGAGTTGAGTATGTGGGCACAAAAGAACAAGTGGAAGACATCTTTACAAAACCACTTCCACGGGAATCCTTTGAATATCTTCGCCAAAGACTTGGAGTTATTTCTACTCCAAAATAAATAAAAAAATTAATGCTTTTTGAATGCTTATCTTATATGTATTAGATGTACACGAGGAAGCACCATAAGAGGATAGTTCAGTCAGGGGGAGCAGCCCCGGATGGAAATATACCTTTGCCATTGATGACAAAAGGGGAGAGATTAATCAGATGCAGAGGACAGAGTCATGGTTCCAGGGGGAGCATGAGTGATATGATTTCAGTATTGCATCAGAGTGTTTCCATCAATGCCAAAGGGGGATATTGTTGATTAAGGTTGGTTGTCATTGATGTCAACCCTTGAAGAAAGCCTCGTAGCACAAAGTTTTGGGCAATGGACCCAAGATTGTTTGATGTAAATATGACTCATTATTGTTTTGTCGTGGTTGATAAGTGTTGGATCATGTTGTCATTGATGTCAATGGTTTGATTGATTGATGTCATTGATTGATGTCAAGTGATTGATTGATGTCAAAGGATTGATTGATTGAGGATTGATGTAATATAATATGTATTGTCCTTGATGAGAATGCATAGCTGAAGATGGATCAATGAGTTGTCATTGATATGATGAAGATGGATCAATGAGTTGTCATAGATACATGATGAAGATGGATCGATGTGGTTTCATTGGTATATGATGCATTGTTGGAAAAATGTATAGATGACTCATTATTGTCTTATCATGATTGATAAGATGCACAAATGGATGAACTCCAAAGTGGTCTCCTTGTGGTGAAAGCCCTCACAGAACGATGTTTTTTGGATTGAGTTATCCTAGAAGAATGGTTGGAGGACACATGCTCTCATTATTGTCTTATCATGATTGATAAGGTGCAAAAATGGATGAAATCCAAAGTGGTCCCCTTATGGTGAAATCCCTCACGGGAAGACGCTTTGCGGATTGAGTTATCCTAGAAGAATGGTTGGAGGACCCATGCTTGTATGTGAAATAATGAGATGAAGATCAAACAAAATTGTTGGTGAAACTATCCTATATGGATAGTTCTTTTCATGCCATTTCCGGTGGTATGTGGAATGTCACATAACTCCTCATGGTTTGAAAGTTATGGCCTTATGAAGATGAAGGACCCCCACATGAAGGCTTGAAGCCCCCAAGGTCAAAGAAATGGGTTAAGTGACCTAAAAGAAGAAATCATTATTTAAATGATAAAGAAAGGTGACAAAGTCAAGGTGGATTATTTAAATAATAAAGAGAAGTGAAAAAAAATCAAGAAATGATAAAGTAAGATGAGAAAATCAAGAAGGAATATTTAAATGATAAAATATTGGAGAAATTTCTATTTATGGAAAGTGGTTAACCCTAAAATAAGGAAAATAGGTTAAGTGACCTAGAAGTGGGTTAAGTGACCTAAAAATGGGTTAAGTGACATAGAGGATGAAAGTATAAATAAGATAGCAATGGTCTCTTGTAGATCATCCTTTTGTGGATCAATGGAAAGCTTCTAGTGAGATTATCTTGTGGAGTATTGTTGGAGAGATTATTGTGAGAGAATATTTGGTGTGGATCTCTTGAGCATGATTCAAGATATATTCTGAGGAAGAGAGCAAGAGGAGGATATCATGGATGCATCAAAGTTTCAGCAATGTGGGAGATCTTGACGACAAAATTCTCGGAACTAGAGAAACCCTAGTTTCTAAGGTACACGCGGGTTGCATTTGCTTAGGGTGCGTATACATTAAGGTATACGTGGGTTGTCTGAAGACAAGGAGCGTATGGTGGATAAAATTGTGAATACTTGTGTTTGAGTTGGTGCCAAGCTCTTGGATGATTAGGCAAGTTCCAAATATGCATTCTATGGCCTCAGATCTATCACTGAGACACTGATATGATTACATTATTGTCTTTATGAATACTACTGCTTGATGTGATGGGAATTTTTAGGGCATTCTTGGTATGGCTTCTATGATGTGGTTCATTTTGGTTGATTTGGTTGATGGAGTGATCAGTACTCTTGTGATTCAGTGGTGACATGATTGCTATGGTATACTAGATGCTTATACATGTTTGATATAACATTCATATTGATCTATTGTGGAGCATGAGCAAGCTATTGGAGAGATTGGAGATGTTGTGACTGACTGTGGGTCAGTTTGGACAGTGGAAGAAGGAAGAGAAAGTGATTGCAAGTTGCAGAGGATCTGAGCATGTGAAGCAAAGAAAAACCCTAGTTTCTCAAAAGCATATGCATGTTGCATTATACACTGGCCACGTGCACACGCGGGTTGTAGTGAGCCAGGGTGCGTACACATGCGGGTTTCACTACTGACAGGTCGCATACCTATTGACAGATTGATATCTGTTGAGGATTTATGCCTCATCTCAGTTGGTGCTGAGAGTGTAAGCTGAGTCTTGCATATAGAGTTGGTTCTCTTGTAGAGTTGTACTCTATTCAGTCGTTGTTGAAAAACCCCTGGATTGAAGTCCATAATAAAAATAAAAATTGTACATACATCTTGTGTTCTTTGTGTTCCTTGTGGAGATGATTTGTTGATGATATTTTGCTAATATATGTTGCTGATATGTATTCACATCTAACTGAGTATAAATGATAGCAATGAGTAATGAGCAAATGTTGAATGTTAACTAGGGAGTTTTTGTGTAAGAGGGAAGTTTTGGGAAAAAGATCCCCACACTCATTCGCACCCCCCTCTAAGTGTGGTAGGTGTGTCCAAAAATTGGTATCAGAGCAGGCCTTCACTACAAGCCTTAACAAGCTTGAAGTAGATCCATAGACACACAAATGAATGATGAAATACCAATCCTTGATGAGGAAAACTATTATACTTGGAGAATAGAGATGAGAGTGTATTTGAAGACAATGGGAGAAACTATTTGGAAGGAAGTCATTGGTGGATCAATTCCATTGAAGAACAAGTCAAAGTTTGCAGCTCAAAGGGAAGGAAAGAAGAATGATGCATTGGCTCTCAAGACCATTCTTAGTGGACTTTCAAGCCCTATCAAAGAAAGCATGGGACAATGCACTTCCGCCAAGGATCTATGGCTAAAGATAGAGGAGACATATCAAGAAAAGAAAGAAGATGTTGAATACCACTCCGTCAAGATTATCAAAGGTAAATAATCTCTAACTCTTGATTCCATATTTGATGATTTTGAAGGAATTTCAAATAAAGGAAAAGAATCATGTGATGATGTTGGCAAGAAGGAAGATATTGAATATACTTCAAATGAAGGTAAAGAATATCCAAAGAGTCTTGATTGCATTGATTCAAAATGTGATGATTTTGAATTTTTCTCAAGTGAAGAAGATGATCTAGAAATAGTTTGTGTAAAGTTTGATGATAGTTATCCCATGGAAAGAATAGAAGAAAATCTGTTAGAACTTCAAAAGGAAATTGAAGAGGGTTTATATAGATATATAAGTGATCATTTTTATACACACTATAACTATCTTTCGGATAACACTAAAAGGTTTCTTATGAGGAGTCAAAGGTACATCTTGATGTTAAAGGAAATGCTCAAAGAAAACAATAAGACTCAACTAGAAGAAAAGGAAGAAGAAATCACAAGACTAAAGAATGAAAAAGAAAATGTGAAGGTAGATTATGAGATTAGAAAAAGTTTTGAAACTATTGTCCATCTCAAGACCCAAATTGAAGAAGCCAAAAGAATAGAGGAACTATTGAAGAATAAAATAAAGGAAAAGGAAGAGTTATGTTGTAAGGTAGAAGCTGAAATTGTTGACCTTAGAAAGAAGGTAGAAAAGACAAACAAATTCTTGAATAGCTCACTAATATTGGATGAGATCTTAGAAAATCAAAGATCACCATATGATAAATCAAGTCTTCGATACAAAGGATAAGATACACATGTTGAAGCAAGCACCTCAAAGAAGCATGAGGTAAATACATCAAAGAAGGAAGACAATGTTGCAAAGCAACCATCTACACAAGGCAAAGAAAATTTCAAAAGAACAAAGCAAGGAAGACATCAAGAAGCTATTATTGGGACACCAAAGCAAAGTTATGAAAGTATTTTTCATGGGAATTGTTATTCATGTAATGGATATGGTCACAAAGATTTTGAATGTAGATCTTATGAAAGGAGTGTTGACGGGCGAAATTGACCGTCCGTCAACTAAGAGAGTGGAACCGGTCCGGGGTTGTCTAATAACCCAAGCCATTTGGAATGAACCACCCTGATGGGTTTAGCGGCTCCGTTAGCCGATCTAAGGTCTTAGGAAAACCAAAGAGAAACTAATCTAACTAAAACAAATAAAACAAACTAAACTAACTAAAACTAAATTAAACAAATTAAACTAACTAAAACTAAATAAAACAAATTAACTAAAAGCAAACTAAACTACTCTAATTAACTATATATATATACAATCTACTAATAACTACTATACTAACTCTACTAATTAGTTATTTAACTACTTATTGCACTATAACTTATTCACAAATATACAATATCTACAACTGGTAGATTTAAATAAAACCTGTAAAACTCATTTTCTTTCTGCCCTAAGACAGAGAAAAGTATTTCTTTTTTGATTTTGTAATTTTATGAACAAGAAGTAAAACTTACTGAAATTAAACAATCTAATATACTAAACACATTTATCTAAACTAAACTATTAATAATATACTAAACAAACAAATGACAAACTGACCTGGAAACGCTCCAAATTTGTCCTGTGTATGATGACTTCGAAGCTGGTCGGAGGAAGGAAACTCGCACCGGATAATCCAAAAGCTTCTCATAAACGATAGGCTGCAATGCTCTTTGAGTTGTTAATAGGACAAACAAGACATAAAAAATCATAACAATTATATGATTTATAAATCTCTGCAATAAGGGAAACCTGTTATCCAAAAACTTATACTTAATAATTCAACTTATGAAGATTCAAAGAAATCTGTCATTCACAAACTGAATCAAGCAATTGCTATGTTTTTTAAACACTAGGAGAAACCAGATATGGATTATATTGATTAAATTATATCATTTTCAAAATACTAAGATAGCTAAAGTAGTCATTAACCAAATGCAAATTGATACACAAGAACATAAAACAAAATATTGATATTATGAAAAGCTAAAGCTGTAGCAGAATATCAAATTCTATCTCAGTCTGTATTAAAATTCCATATCCTTGTTCTCCCACGAATGAGGATGATATTATTACAAAATAATAGGTATTTATAAGTCTTTCCATAGGGTAAAACCTCCCTGTGGCAGTTATCAAACTGTTTTACATAATCTGGGAAGATATTCCCAAAATCAACTAAACTAGGAAACTAAAATGAAACCAAAATATTTGAAATATCCTCTAACTGACCATCCAATCCAATGCAATTTCGAATTCACCTGAAATGGACCAAAAATAACAAGTTAGAGAGGTATTTTATTATTAAAACAATAAAAATCTAATTCCACAGACTTAGCTATAGAATCATCTGATTCTGTAGCTAGTCTAAAATAATATACAGAATCAGAATTGAAATCAAATCAAATCTTTTAAAAGAATAAAATCCAATTATCTTCCAATGATTAATTGAAAACGAAGCACTTAAGATTCAAATGATTTTATCATTCAACATTAAACAGGATCAAAAGTGATTGAATCGAAAATAGAGGTAGGAATACTCTGTTCTTTTGTTACCATAAAATCGGGTAAATCATAATCGAACAATAAGAAGACTGTTTCATATCCAATTGAAATTGATAATGAATCATATCGTATGTGATACGATATAATCCAACATAACCATTTTCCACTTGTTATAACTATAACGATATAGCAAAAGATTCATATCGTTAAATCGAATACACAGATAGAAAGACTGTTTTGATTATGGGTAAATGAAATCATATGTAACAACATTAACCAAACCAAATTTATGATATATTTTGATCGTTGATCCTTGCATAGTCAACAGACAGGATCGATTAATTGTGATCACAATCTTAATAGAATCAACATAAGTTATAATTGCAAACTGGGCAAATAATCTTGGTTGGTAATTAACGAAATCATTAATTTCAAACAAATCACGATTGAGTTTAGTATAGAAATAAATCATGAATCTGGTTATAGCCAATATCGTTCTACAAATCAAATTCAAACAGAGTATCCATTGCAATTACGAAATCAACTGATAACATGGTCAAGCTAGCAGTAAACCAATGTGAATTAACCGATTGGGTTTTTAGCATAATCGTTAAGAAACAAAATCCATTCCATGATTTGGGCGTGTTTGTACAGAGTCATATTGGAAATGATCCGAATTGTATTCCTATTGCTTTGAAAGTCACACGGGACATAAAACCGTAACAATTAACCTCATCAAAATCGTTGCCAATCATAGCGTATGCATTATAACGAAATCGAAATGAAATGTGATCATTTTCTAAATTGAATATGAGGAACAATTCCCGTCTAGAATAGGTACAAACAAATTCGATTGACAGCAGAGCATCCGTTTTAAATCAATCAAACAAATCAAATCCACACCAAGATCAATCAAATCGATGAAAATCTAATGGAAGTTAAACTGGGAATGATTGCAAAAACGAAATTCCATTTAGTCAAAACAGAGCTATATATAGAATGCATGCAATTATAACAGAGCTATTTAAAACCGAAATCAAATCGTTATATAAACCTAGATTATTTACAAAAATGATTGATATTAAATATACTTGTGTGACGACGAGGCTATTCAATTACGCCAGCTTGGAATTTACAACAACCGTGGCTGATTCCACATTTTTAAACAAGATGGAGCCGGTCGTCTTTTGTTTCTTATCTGTCGCTTGTAGCTTAGCCTTTTGACTGGTTAGAGTTGCAATCTGGTCCTCCAAAGATTGAATCTTTTCCTGGAGAATCGGAACATCATTATAATATCGCTCCAACCACGAATTGCATTGATCACAGGGTGACACTGTAGGTTTAGACAGAGCATGAGAGGATTTGGGCATATGACCGAGGGTTTCACGAGGCAACTTAATGCATGGGTAGTTAGGTTCGTCCTGTAGGCAGGGGGGTAGGTTTGACACAAAGTCATACGAGGGTTCGGCACACAGACCTTTCGAATAGGGGTATTCTCTAGCCAAGAAATGCTCTACTTCCGAATCGGAGTCCTCACTCAACACGATAGGGTTAAGTTCGACAAGGGGGTTTTGGCTTATTTCTTGCCATTCGCGAAATCAGACGTGCATTCTTTTTCCCTTTGGCGTTTGAAGTGGGGTTGGCTTTGGGCTTCTTGCTCACAGGCTTTACAGTCTCAGCATTCTTAGTCATAATGTGGGGTAAGTCGATAGGAGGGTCGGCCGAGGGTTTAGGTAGAAGGACCTGGTAGGGTACTGGGGGTACAACTTTGACCTCGCCCACCATAGGTTTGTCAACCTGTGGAGGGTTTGAATCCTCGAAACCATTCCAAGCAACAAAATTTTTCCAACAATCCCTGAGCAGACTCAAATGATAGACAACAATAAGCTTAACCAGCCCATAATGAAAAAGGCTACTATCAGCCTGGTTTCTTTTGTACCTTTTCGACATTTTAAACAGGCTTCTATGCAAATAATAGGGCATATTGATCTGATAACCCATAAAAACCATAAGCAAACGCAGGTGGTGTAAGAACACAAACCCGTATCGACCCTCACATGTGATAAACTGTTTGATTATCATTAATAAATCATGCCAATGTTGTTTAATCATGGCTACGGGCATACCTCTATCACAAGAGGTGATTTTGCATGACTGGAAGAGCAGTGTCCATGGGACCTCCTCTACTTTGCAATTCTTGGACCATCGTTATCCAGTGGCAGGAAAACCCGTAGCAAGACTGATAAATTGTTCATCAATTTCCAATTGTATATCGCCGACCTTGGCTCGACGTCCATCGAAGGTCATGGCAAACTGTCGAACCACGCAGAGGTTAAAGCCATCGAAACGTTCCACGAAGGTAAGCCACCCACTGTCTGCCAAATCTTGGCGGGCATTATCAAACATCAACAGGGCCTGTTTGCCATTGGGTTCAACTCGCACGACTGGTGCCATGGAGTTGAATGCATGGTAAGGGAAGGGTTCGAACACATACAGGAGCAGAGCTATCGGTCTAACAGCAATGAATGAGCAAAAGAGGGTAAGCGTTAATGTGCGCATGCGAGGGTCGTGGAGTCATTCACTGCCATGCAAAACAATTATGGTCAAAGTACAACTGCCGATATAGCTGTTCATAATAGTGGATCATCCATTAAGTCAGGTGCACAACTAATCAAATGCAATGTGCATACAAATACGTGCCAACACTATGCCATAGTGTTCAAAACATTTGACGTATAGATCAACACCCAAAATCAAATATGCGCTAATGTATTGATTCATAAGTTTAACCAAGGTACCAAATGGTTGACAAGCCAAACAAATATAAAATATTTATCATAAGGATCCTATCATACATATATAAAAATTAAATCAAAACCCTTATGCATTTCATAGAATCAAAGATTAGGCAAGTCATAAAATGCAAATCCAAATGCTCAATGTCTTACAAACTAAAAAAAAATCAAGTCATATAATCAATCGAAGTATAAGAACTGATCAAAGGATATTTTCAATAGTGTAACGATCAATAAAAGGTAAGCGCAAATGACAAAAGAAATAACCACAGTTCAGATAATGATCGAAAAACAATTTTGAAAGGAGAAGTTTTCACGCTTACAGTCGTGAAAACTTAACGAAGACAAATGTATCAATGTCGCAAGAAATGAAAATGTCGTCTATTCGAAAAATGCGACAAAAAACTTGACGTTCGCAAGACATAGGTGTAGGCAGCTTATAAGATAATAGGAAAAGGTGAATTGGCTGCCAACAATGGCGACACACTGGAAGAAGCAGTTATCTCTGTCAAAATAAACAAATTCAGATTTAGGACATCAAAGAAAATTTCCACTCAAAAATAATAGCCAGAAAATTGCATAAACATCATCATCGGTCATTTTTTTTCAGCAGTGTTTCAAAATATGCAAACCAATAACAATCTTAAGATCAGCAAGTCATGATATTAAAGATAAAATCTTCGATACTATTGGCATGGCCACTGCTGCCAGCAGGCGTCCATAGCCTCGACAGGGTTGCCATTTAACCCACTCTGACATCTGTATCCTGCCAAGAAGTTCTGGATCAGAATAAAGGACATTAAAGAGGTTTCTTATATTTTTTGCAGATTTTCATGTACCTGACATTGCTTCACTGCCAGCGGGCCTGTTCAGTACCCCGGCGAAGTTGTCTTAGCACCATGCATGCAGTTACCTGCTGCCAGTAGACCTGTTCAGTATCCCAACGAGTTTACAAGCACTTCCCACAGCTCTTATTCATAATTTTATTTTGTTTTTCTTTTGAAGACTTATGGCTGAGCGGGGTGACGCTGAAAATTCTGATATTTTAACATATTTTTTAGATCTCATCATAATTTTTAGCACATGTCCTTTATTCAGTTCCAGAGATGTTTATAAAAACAACTTCCTATGATAGGGAGACATCTTTTGAGTCATTCATTTACGGAAAAGGGACGGCGTAAAAATATAATAGATGATCATGACAAACTTTGCTCAGAGATCGAAATCAGTAAACTTCTTTCAAACACCAAAATTTTTCAACATAGATATCAGTTTCAAAGATATACCATTGATGTTTGTACAAATCTTCATAAGTTATTTTTCAGCGAAGAAATTTTTCTATTGTCTTTGTCTGAATAGCTCAGTGTACAGGTATGTGTATGATTCAATAAACACAAACTGATCAATCAAATCAAAATCAAAAACAAAAAGCAAACGAAAACGCAAACAAAAGCAAAAATATATACATAATATACAAGGATAGTTATCAAGCAAAGTATCTCTTCAGGGCATGGCCATTCACCGGATAGGTGTCAAGCTACCCTTTGAGATTCTGCAATCGAAAAGAACTAGGACCCAAATTTTCAGAAATTAAAAATGGCCCAAGCCATAAGTTTTGAAATTTGGTGTGCTCACCCTTTCCTTCGTGTGGTTTGTCCCACTTCAAGACGAGATCGCCTACTTCAAAATTTATATCAGAAGCAGAATTAGAATCGAACCAACTTTTAATCAATTGTTGATGTTGATCTAACTTACGCTTAGCTTGGGCTCTTACTTCTTCTAACTTCATCAAAGCGTTAATTCAGTTTTCTAGGGGCGGATAATCTTCTTCTTGGACTTTTTGTGATAACTGAAGCGAAGGAAGAAGAATGTGAGGTGGCAGAATGACTTCTCTGCCATAAATGAGGAAAAAGGGGGAGTTACCTATAGCGGCTTTGGGTGTTACCCTATCAGCCCATAGTGCGTTCAGCAGTGCATTGTGCCAATTCTTGGGATTTTCAGCCACGGTTCTCTTGATAATTTTGATCAAGTTCTTGTTTGTTGATTCTGCTAAGCCGTTTCCCTGGGGGTAGTAACTAGAAGAATACTTCAGCTTTATTCCTTTCTCCAAAGCAAACTTGCTCATCTCAAGAGAAGAAAAGTATGAAGCATTGTCAAAGACTAGACAATCAGGGATACCGAAACGAGTGATAATATTCGAGTTTAGAAAAGTGATAACCTAACTGGTGTTAACAGTTCTTAGCGCAACAGCTTCAGACCATCGGGTAAAGTAATCTGTGGTTGTCACAATATACTTGTGATGTTGTGAAGACGGAGGGTTAACAAGACCTATGATGTCAAGGCCCCATTGCTGGAAAGGAGAATCTACTGAAACAGGTTGCAAGGGAAAGGTTGGTTTTTGCAACCGCCCTAATGCTTTCTGACAGATGATACATTTACGACACAAGGCATGGGCGTCCCTAAAAAGTGTGGGCCAGTAGTAACCGTCTCTTAAAACCTTATGAGTAGTAGTGTCACCACCGAAGTGACCACCAACTTCTCCTGCATCCAGCTCAAGCAAGACTTTTTCTGCTTCGTCTTTTTCGAGACAGCGCATCAATACACCGTCAAAATTTTGACGAAACAGTACACCATTAACCAGATGAAAGGAGGCGGACTTTAGTCTCAACGCTATTCTTTGGGCAGGGTCAAGGTGATGGGGTGTTGATCCATGTTTAAGACAGAATCTAATATCGTCATACCAAGGACTTACGAGGTTTTGCGCGCAAAAAATCAAACTTTGATCGCGTTGTTCTAGGTTTGACGTATCACTATCATCTTGTTGTCCTGTTTTTGAATCAACAACCAATTTACAAAACCCTTGGCCTCTCACAATCTGTGTTGGGGTGATTTCTAAGTCATACTCCTGCAAGGAGGTGACCCAGTTGGCTCTCTTCTCTCCTAACTCCTTTTGCACTAACAAGTTCCTTACGGCAGGGTAGGGGACAATGACCTTCGTCCTTGACTTCAAAAGATAGGACCGAAAATGCTTAACTTCTTTGAAAACAGCGTAGGCTTTCCGATCGACCACTGGGTAGTTAAGTTCAACACCAATTTGAAAGCAGAGCTCATAAAGGCGATGGGTACTTTGTTGTTCTCGGAATTCTTCTGAGTTAGGACTGTGGCATAGGAATGATCAGAGGCAAAAGTATAGAGTGTAAAGTCTTGAGAGAAATCAAGGCTCATGAGAGACGGAGCATCTGTTATGGCCTTATTTATGGCATTAAAAGCTTGATTTTTTGTGGGTCCCCAGTGATATTGGGTGTCTTTCTTAATCAGGTTCTGGAGAGGCCTGACCATTTCGAAGAAACTGGGGATAAATCTTCTCACGAAATTAATCTGGCCTAGGAAAGACTGCATGGATTTCTTGGATGTAGGAGGGGGGAGTTTAGCGATGACTTGGGTCCTCTCGGGGTCAATAATCATCCCATCACTAGACACAATGAATCCTAGTAATTTACCCTGTTCTACTGCAAAGATGGACT
Source organism: Picea engelmannii (assembly GCA_009831015.1). NCBI lineage: Eukaryota > Viridiplantae > Streptophyta > Pinopsida > Pinales > Pinaceae > Picea > Picea engelmannii. The sequence goes on from ML785142.1 coordinate 520,186, forward strand.
TTTTGGGGTTCAAGGAGATGTCGTATTTACGACATCGTAGCAGAACGACTCGTAAGTGAGC